>JASEVX010000006.1:49517216-49525978 GCA_031761405.1 Serripes groenlandicus
CTGTCTGTCTGTCTCTCTCTCTTTCTCTTCTAAGACACTAAAGGCCCGACGATGCTCGTTTTGTTTATTTACCTTAACCCTGAAAACGTTTATCTTACTAAAATAATTGATCGTGTATCTTTATTAGGAACATATAATGCCACTTCAATATCTTTTCAATTATATCACGGCATTTCCGTGGGTAGTTACAGAGCTTCTGGTCCATGTATCCTTACCTCCAGCCGTCAGTCCGTAATGCTGACCTACCAACTGAGCGCCAATGAGAACGCCAGATACTACCATATTTAAAGTATTTGCCGGGGATCGAGCTCGCGACCTTCCCGCACCCAGGCGAACGCTCTTCCATTACACCATGAGGCGTCTATTATTTTATCTAGTGTGAATAGTCTACCTCTCCAATACTTTTTAGTATATGTAGCATTAACTGTAAACCTAAATATGAAATAATAATTGAAACCAAGAGCATTTTCCAAACTAAATGGCATTCACGCATTTATTCCACCCTTGAAACGTTAATGTTTTATATTTTCACATATAGTCCTGCAAATTCAAAGCAAGAAAAACGTAACAAACAACAGATAAAAAAGGACAAGAAGGCTAAGAAAAAAAAGGATAAAACACCAGATGCAAAAAGTAAGTTATACATCAGTCGATATTACATGGTTTCAGAAAGTAACGTTATCGTTTTTCATCTTCAGAACTTTGCGTTATTTGATAAAATTTGATGTCGTCCCATAAGACCGATCAAGGACAGATGATGACGGGGGGGGGGGGGGGGGGGACACAACAACCAACGATGTTGATGCCGTTGTTGTAGCTGCTGTCTCCTACCTCTGGTAATAGTTCCATTCGTTAGTATTTATAAAGTTACTTATTCGGGCTTTTTCCACACAAACCCTATTGTTTCCATATAACATTTAAATGTCAGATGGTGATTACGACGACAAGGATGATTATGTTGTTGGTGATGTAGACTCTATCTCTGATCTCTAGTCATTAGTAAACCACCATTCCTTATGCATGATGTTACTTATTCGTTGTTTTTTCTCAACATAAACATGTTTGTTTTATCAAAAAACTGTTTAAAAGGACATATGGTAAATACGACAACCAAGGGATGTCAATGTAGATGCAGTTTGCGATACTGACTTCGATCTCTTGTCACTTATTCGATCACTATTCATAAGATAAACTTTTTCGTTTTTCACATAAATATGGTCTTTAGTATCAATAAATAGATTTGAACTGCATACTTATATCTAGTATTGGCGACATCATGATGGTGATCGATATTGTTTAAGTAGATGTTGTCCATAACTTTGTGTTCCTTATCTAGACATATTACTTAATATTTTGCAAGACAAAGCAGAGTCCGAAATGGGGAGCTCCGAAGGGTCACCTTTAAAGCTTACTGACATGGAGGTAGAAAGGAGAGAAATGACGGTAAGGCATTTTAACCTTGAACCCAATTCTCGCATGTATATAAAAATCGCATGTGATGTTCAGGCTATTTAATATTACAGTCAATGGCTGATCCATCTTTCAATAATGGTATGAGGGAAGCAAATCTTACAAACCAATTTATAATCCAACATGGTTGCCTTATTTCATTTGGATGTAGCAAATATTAATAAATGAAGTAAAATTCAAAACTAAGTAAACTTTTAAAACTGTCGTACAAAAATGTTCATGGCATGTAGTAAACTCAATTAAGGCGCTTTGTCAAAATATGAATGTACCAAGAGGGTGTTACTCACGTATTTTGTACAAAAATGGACTTATATAAATTAAGCTTCATAAACTATGATATGTATATTCTATATCTTTATGATACTAGTCAACCACTGAGAACTGACTCATTTGCGTCAACGATAGGTAAATCAGAGGAGAAGTGTGCTTGCATGATTATACAAACACTGGAGTGGCCAATCCAAGGGTAAATTAATTAACCCTTCTGACTGAAAACGCAATTTGAGGCATCTGCAGCACATGGCTTTTCAAAATATGTGTCAGAAGGAGACCTAACTCGTAGTGAACAGATTCACTCTTTTGAGAAAAAGTAACTGCTCAGTTTAATGCATTGTGTTAGTTTCTCATAATATTTCCAAAGTCGTCTGCGCAAAAAGTCGTCGATATCAGGTTAAGGGTAAATTTTTCTTACTTTTACTTTTTTATCACAGGACGTTGGTCAGTATCATGTATATAATGAATCATCTTTGAAGATCAAACTGAACACGGCTGATCTTTGTATTCTCTATCATCATGAATACGTTCACTGTCGACGTGATATAACTGATATAGTGTTGAAATCGTCGTAAAGTACAAATTAAATTCAACCATGTTTGTAGGAGCATATGAAGCTGAAAGTAACGATATGAAGTAAATGGATGATAATATACTAAAATGGTTAGAAAAGGATAAAGTGCTCAAATGTAATTTATCCTCCGTCCACAGTGCTCCATCTTGTACCAAAATGATATTTCTAAATATCCACTTGACACATTTTCACCGTAAAGATTTCCACTTGATACATTTTCACCTTCAAAATTTCACATGATACATATCACCTTCAATGTTTTCACTGCAACCATTTACATCAGGTAGATTGTTGACCCTTTCCACTTACGACAACTCTGCAGCAGACGACATTAAAATGATCTATGAACAAATACCCAAAATATCTCCGGGGGCTTGGCGTGAAAACGGTTGTAACCTAAAATGGGAATTTGTTACCAATGTTAATCACTTCACCATCAAGTCTTTATATCTGTTAAATCATTTTTGTTGGTAACAAGGAAATTTAGGTGCATTGCTCGATTTTGAGCAATGGCACCCTAAATTTGCATTGTTTACAAAAGGGTCAAAATTGCCCCCTAAACCAGGGTTTTCAAAATAGGATTTAAGTTACAACTGCTTTCACGCAAGCCCTCGATCTATAGTTGAATGTTAGTTATTGAAAAGAGTGACACGGTGTGCAAAAGAAGAAACTGCTCATTGTGGCAATTTATCCTTTACCAAAATGTTTTCCAAAAAGTCCGTCTGTTGTGATATTCGTCTGTTGTATATTCGTCTGTATGTGGTAAATGATTAAAGCCACACTGCGACGACTAGGTATCAATAAGAAAGGACAACCACTCCTTCATATTATCTTTTTTCCTTATTTACTTATAGCACATAGGGCAGTTGTCACAATTTTATTTCTCTTTTATATCTTTCTTTTTTTAATAAAGCGATGTAAAATTAAGGAACAGAAGTCGTCTGAAAAGTGAAATGAACGAGCAGACAGACATGCAGGAAAAGGCAGGAGAAAGGGTGTACTTGTTTTTTAAATTTCTATTTAGGTAATTGTATCGATTCGAATTAGAAATTTATTTGAAAGACTATTGATAATCAAAGAAAGAACAGCACTTATAAAATACTTCCAATTAGCCTTGATTTGATTCTCCTAGTCAACTAATTAGCATAATGGATTGAAGTAAAACAGAAGAGTTGTATCATAGAGCTTTTTAGATGCCTTAGCAAAAGAAAGAACAACACTGCCCCGACTAGGTATCACTAAGAAAGTAAATCAGAAGCGTTGTATCCATATAGCTTTTTAGATGACTTAGCAAAGAAAGGATAACCGAGTTCTGTATCAAACACACTGAACATCTATTTAAGAATATATTTCATTTCAAACTGATAAAATATAATATATATAACTTTCGTTTCTCATTTTTAAGTCATCTAACCTTTTTACTTTTAATCTATTTATTTAAAAGCATGTACAGCAATGGACAGAAGTCGTCTGAAAATGAAATGAGAATGAACAGACAACAAGCGAGAAAAAGTGGGTACTTTCTTTAAAATCAAAATGAAAACATAAGTTACCATTCGTGACTTTTTCCATATATTTTTTTTTATATAGATATGAGATAGCATTAATGAGCCGTCCCCGCAGAAACCAATATTATGGCTCTGCGTATTCGACCCAGATCAGCCCTGCGCATCTGTGCAGGACTGATCCGGCCGACACATCCCATCTCAGGAGATAAGGTATAGAGTAAGGATTCCAGAAAACAGAAAATATATAGGAGGCCGAAAAGTGTCTATCCGGGTAAGCCTGAGCGGCTGCTTAAGCTGATACGGGACGATACATTACGCAGAGTCTACACTGTTAGTTTTCTCGCGGACGGCAAATAGTTATGCTTTTATACACGCGCAGTAAGATGTTCAATATTGTTGTTAATTCAACGTGTAAGATTAATGGTTTGATGTTAAATAGAAGCTGTGACATCCAGAAAGGCTCAAAGATACCCTTAGGAGAAAGCGTAACCGAGTCCTCTATCAAAAAGTCTTATATATTACGGAAAGAATAATTCATTTGAAACTTATAATGGAGTAAGTGTTATGAAAAATTCAATTGGCTTTTGTGACAGTATATATCTAAATCAGCCTTTGGCATCCGCACAGTCGGTCACGATCTTAACTATTCACATTTACTTACACATTTTGTAGAGGATTTTGTAAAAAGTGTAGATACTAGTAAGACTGTTGCCAGGAGGACAAAGATGGTCTGAACCTACATATTTTAAAAACACACCTTGACCTTTATTCGTGCAAGGACTCAGACGTATTCATGTAACAGTGAGGTACCATTGGAATGTAACTGAAAACAGTCATATATTATACTAGGTGTATGTAATAAATCAGGACCGTAGATCCTATATCGTCCGACTATAAATCAATGTCAATTGACATTCCATATGTTCATTCAATTACACAGCAAGCCCTTGATTATGCTTTCAGGGCAAACAGAAAAAGAATACAAAAAGTTAAAGGGATGTACAGCAGGAAAAAGAAAGATAGTAAACAGGCAATTTGAGAAAACATAGGACACGGTAATGTCAATGATATAGTTGTAGATTAAAACTTGTTTGAAAAAAAGTCTGAGAGTTGTATGAACACTGTTTTTTCAGGACGACGTGTTTTTAACCTTTCAAAGGGGACACTAAATGCATTACACTCTATTAAAGTGAGCACTTTTACGTTTTAAGTCTACGTTTCGTAATAGTCACGTTTCTTTGTGCATGGTTTGTACCATCCCAGGACAACTGATGTTACTTTGAGGTTCTGAAACAGTGGTTAACCTGAAGAACAAAAAACCCAGTTTGATCCTTAGTTGTGTTATCCTTAAGACCTTAAATGGCAGCAGAGCTTTACTCCTCTTTCTACTGGATGGATCTTATCGAATGTATATGCAAACTTTTTATTTGAATCTCGATGTCTAATTTTACAGAAGATCAACGTTTTATTCCTTATCTGATTTCCTGTAACCCTTTTCCACATATAGACCGCTTTCTGGACGTCTCCCTGCGGCAGACGGCTTTTTGAAAACATAGCGACAAAGAAGGATTTTCAAACGAGCATTTCTCCTTTGTCACATGTTTTCAACTCTATTCATAGAGAACTCTAATTTAAAGGAAAGTTTCCATTTTTTCGGGTATGTTTCAAATCGTCTGCTGCAGGTTTGTTGTATGTAGAAAAGCGTTAATACCATGTTCCTTGTAAAAAGA
Organism: Serripes groenlandicus; assembly: GCA_031761405.1. Taxonomy (NCBI): domain Eukaryota; kingdom Metazoa; phylum Mollusca; class Bivalvia; order Cardiida; family Cardiidae; genus Serripes; species Serripes groenlandicus. Next base: position 49,522,772 of record JASEVX010000006.1, read on the forward strand.
TTACAGAACTTATAACGAATTGGAAGAATCAAGTCGCGACTGCTCAACACATTTGTCAACCGTGATAACAGATTTGAAGCCCAGACAAATAGGTAAAACTTGTCTCAGTATGTAGAAAGCATGGACCTCTATACTGATTCCTGACTTTTCACTGAGGCGAGATTGTTCGTCCTATCTGAGATACACATAACAGAGTAGTTGTATTGCAATGGGAGTTAAAAAACCGAAGCTAAATGTTCTTCATTCACTAACCTTAACTAACGTTATACTGATCTGAATTAATCCCAAATCTTTGTTCGCTTTGATCAAATTATAAGACAAAGGAACTGCGTTTGAAATTTTTCTACGTGAAAAGTTTTATAATTGCTCTTTCCCACACCATTATCTTCCACCAATGGGCTAAGTCTATGTGGGAAAGCAGCCCATTGCTTGGAAGATTGTGGGTGGTGGGTACTGGTGTGATGTTAACAGTGAAATGCATGAGTAGGTGAACTGGGCCGCCGTGATATAACTGAGGAAATGGTTTGAAAACGGCATTAAACTCCAATCAATCAATCCCACGAAGCGAAATGGAGTGCTCACTCGGAATTGTATGTACGTATGGTGCAACAGTTGGTAGATGTCATTATTTGAATGATGACGCTGGATTTTAATAAGGGGGGTAGGATCATTTAATAACCAAACAAATAGACTCAAAATAAACGAATGGCTCTGCCAGATTATTTTTTCGAAGGTTTTGGTCTAAATTTTATGTTAACAACAGAGTTAAATTGTAGATATTCAGTTTTCCAATGTTTGGTGAATGTTTTCCAACTCCTTTTTAACCATTCAATTGTTTTGAAGTATGCACTGTGGTATCATTATTTTACGTTAATCGAATTGAAGCTTAGATTCAAACTAACGCATTAAAGTATAATCATCAGACCAGGTATCACTTACTATATACATATTAAAGGATAAGTGTTTGGATATCCCCAAAGGATGTTCATCCAACCAAAAAAAAATTTGCCTCAAATAAAGCGATGCACTAATTTTGTAGCAATATGTTGGAACTATCAAAAAGGGACAACGAGAATCAAATTAAAGGCATATATTGTAAAAGCGGATGAAGAGAAAGGAATCATTGTTGAACAAGGTAAGAAGCATTGATTTAGTACTCACTATATTAGGCTAATCTCTATTTGTTTGTCAGATTATGAAGCATTTAGTATATCGAAATAGTTTTGAATACAAGTAGGATTTTCTAAAGAGCACTCGTTTGATCATTTAAGCGCAGCGCCTGATTTGGTAGCTTCACGTAGGTTCTACACAGCAATTTCGGACATTTTACACGAGATATGGAACAACAATTCCAGAGCGCAATGAATCTTTAGAATGTCTGCAAATACTATCGACGTCCTTGATGTATTGAAACGTTATATCTATGATGTAGACGCTTTAGCCTTGAAATGATAAATTATTTCGAACAATGTAAGACTCAAGGTGTGAGTAACCAGGAAATGCATGAGTAGGTGAACTGGCCGCCGTGATATACTGAGAAATTGTGAAAACGGCGTTAAACTCCAATCAATCAATCCCACGATAGCGAAATTAGTTGCTCAACGCAGAAGTGTAAGTGTATATGTATGGTGCAACAGTTGGTAGATTTCATTATTTTGAATGATGACGTGGATTTTGATAAGGACCATTAATAACCAACAATTAGTCCCTTCAAAATAAACGAATGTTCTTCCTGATTATTTTTCCGAAGTTTTGTCCTAAATTTATGTAACCAACAGAAGTTAAATTGTAGATATTCAGTTTTCCATGTTTTATGAATGTTTTCCACTCTTTTTAACCCATTCAATTGTTTTGAGTAAGCACTGTGGTATAATTATTTTACGTTAATCGAATTGAGCTTAGATTCAAAACTAACGCTATTCAAAGTTAAATCATCAGACCAGGTTATCAAACTTACTATATACATATTAAAGGATAGTGTTTGTGATATTTCCCCAAAGGATGTTCATACAACAAACAAAATGTGCCTCAGATAAATCAGTTGCGCTTATTTTGTAGCATATGTTGGAACTATCAAAAAGGGACAATGAGAATCCAAATTAAAGGCACTTATTTTAAAGCGTATGAAGAAAAGGAATCATTGTTGACAAGGTAAGAGCATGATGTAGTCACTCACTATATGAGGCTAAATCTCTATTATTGTTTTGTCAGATTATGAAGCATTTAGTTATATCGAATAGTTTTGAATACTAGTAGGATATCTAAAAGAGCACTCGTTGGATCATTTAAGCGCAGCGGCTGATTTGGGTACTTCACGTAGGTTCTACACGCAATTCGGACATTTTACACAAAGATATGGAACAACAATTCAGGAGCGCATTGATATCTTTGAATGTCTTCAAATACTATCGACGTCCTTGATGTTTGACACGTTATATCTATTATGGAGACGCTTTAGCTTGAAATGGATAAATTATTTTCCGAACAATGTAGACTCAAGGTGTGAGTAAACCAGGATTGCATGAGTAGGTGAACTGGCCGCCGTGATATAACTGAGAAAATTGTTGAAACGGCGTTAAACTCCAATCAATCATCCCACGGAGCGAATTAGTGCTCAACTCAGAAGTGTAATTATGTATGTGCAACAGTAGGTAGATTCATTATTTGAATGATGACGCTGGATTTGATAAGGACCATTTAATAACCAAACAATTAGTCCTTCAAAATAACGATGGTTCTTGCTGATATTATTTTTTCGAAGTTTTGGTCAAATTTATGTAAACAACAGAAGTTAAATTGTAGATATTCAGTTTTCCAATGTTTTATGAATGTTTTCAACTCTTTTAACCATTCAATTGTTTAGAAGTAAGACCTGTGGTAAATTATTTTACGTTAATCGAATGAAGCTTAGATCAAACCTAACGCATTAAGTTATAATCATCAGACCAGGTTATCAACTTACTATATACATATTAAAGGATAATTGTTTGGATATTTCCCCAAGGATGTTCATCCAACCAACATAATTAGCCTTCAGATAAATCAGTTGCGCTTATTTGTACAATATGGTGGAACTATCAAAAGGGACTATGGGAGAATTCCAATTAAAGGCATATATTGTAAAAGCGGATAAAGAAAAGGAATCATTGTCGACAAGGTAAGAAGCATGATGTAGTAATCACTATATGAGGTAAATCTCTATTTGTT
>JASEVX010000006.1:49528678-49565678 GCA_031761405.1 Serripes groenlandicus
TATTTCCTCTTTGAAATAAAAGCTTTAAGAGTTAATGTTCAGGAACGAGTTTTTAAAGTTCCTTGGTGTTGACCGTTCCGGGGCCGATTTGAGTGGTTTTAGACATAATCAAGGATCCCACGTTTGATTTTGTTTCCGGTTAAAATGAAACAAATGCGTCTTGGGCTCATCGCTCAATTTGGTTGTTTATGGCAAAGAAACTACGTAATCACGATGTAAGTGTGAATATATAGAGCAATTGACCATTATTCAACACATCTGTACAGTTACTGCTCGAGTTTATTGATATTATGTGTGTCTTAAGATACTGAAAACTTTGAAGAATACTGATCCAAATATTTCTGCAGCATTCTGTTTGCTGAAGTCGTTTATAAAATTAGTTGTTTGAAATATTAAGAACTGGGAACACTATGTTACGTTCTCGTAATATCTTTATTGATGGTCACGTCTCGTCTATTTCAAGCAGACGTCTGAAGTGTACTATCGATTTTGTTGTATGCTAAGGGGAATAATCGATGATTTACTTAATATCAGTAATTCAAGGTGTATTTCCCTTTACTCACTCAAAAAGCAGTGCAGTGCAGACTATGATCAGATGTTTTCCAATTAGGTTATTACGCTAATTTATGGATACTTAATTGTTTTATTTTTTTTTATTTTAATTATTTACAATATGTAAAATTCGATGAATAGAACGGTTTAGCTGTCTGCTACATGCAGAACATTTTGGGTCATTGGAAGTTAAGATTAAGAACTCTACAGACAATTGATTATCTCTTCAAGTCTCTTTGATTTAAGGTTTATCGATAATTCAATACACATTCAAAACAAAAGGTCGGTAATAGAAGGCCACCGGCCCAAAATATACAATGAATTTACCAAAGAACATGAAAGTAGTTATGAATATAATATAAGTTAACACATAGTAACATAAGTTAATGTACCATGACGCTTGTTGGTGGAATGTCTTAAACAAATCACTTTACTTGATTGATCAACGTGTTTTATAAGATCCATTGACTAATTACATATACGACTAAATACACAGTATCGTGCTTAAATGCTTTCTCTTTTGTCATATGTCAGGTTCAAGTTCTATGCAAGTGCAAAGATTCCCTGGTAACGAGTGTCCGACCGAGCACCAGACTGCTAAACAGCAATGACATGGACAGATTTTCATTTAGCATTATACTTGACAAATGTAAATAACTACGTGGTAGAGTCAAATGGTGTTGTGACAGTTGTTATATACTAAACAAAGTAACTGTCATCTATAATATACCAACTACAAAAAAAGTGTTTGTTTCGTTGCATCAGAGACATATATTTTTATATAGGTCTCTGGTTGCATATATAATCGAATATACACGAATCAACGTTAGTAATATCGCTGTTATACGCCAACTTGCATTCGGATAATAATTCAAAGATACAGTGATGTCATGTACGCACGATATCGGGGGATGGTGGGGTTTCTTAACCCTACTTACTAATGTATTGTTTAAAAATCATTGTCATGGTATGCCTAAAGTGTTAACTTAACCCTTTCCCCCATACAACAAATTTGAAAAAGACGACTTTGAAAACTTTATAGGCAAAATTATGTAAATATGCATAAATTGTATTGTCTCCTTTCGCCACAATGTTGAGTGGAGTTATACAAGTCCTGTTATTTTATCTTAACCATAACGTTTCCCACAAATGACACTGTCTATCTTATTGTCTTGTAATTCGACAACGTTTAAACGTAGGAATGTTATGTGTCATATAAAGTTGGCAAATAAGGGTGAATGTAAATGACCCTGCACGTATCGTACCAGGAACAGAAATGATCTGGATATGGGCTTATGTTCTGTTTGAGATATATATAGTTCAAAATCGATGTTACATATTACCCCTCCTCCCATAAATGCGTGTTACATCCTTCATATACAGTAAAAGTTCACAACAACAAAACTTATGATGTCGAAAACGAAAGTAAAACAGCATTTGTTTGTAGAAAACATATATTTAAAAATATTATCTCGAAACTTGTTTAATATTATACAAGAAATAGTTGCCAATCATCCAATGCTTGCATGTTACATGCTTTTCATATTAGTTCACAAAGACAGAACACTTATTAGTTCGAATACGAAAGTAAAACTGTCCTTGATGTACACAGAGTTATATTTACAAATGTTATCTCGAAACTGGTTTATTATTATATGCAAGATAATCATAGCAGATATACCTTATAAACTAATCAACTGGACAAATCGTCGCTAGACTGTTTTGTGATAATTTACAAAGAGAGTGATTATTAACAACATTTACTTACTCCATGTCTCGCTCGTTGTACGCCCTTTTTCCAAACGGGGAAGTAAATTAGCCCGGAGATCTATTTACGTATTATCCAAATTCACCTGCACGCTTAATATAATCTTTTCCCTACTAACGTATATCTAACGTATACCTCTGCATTTGACGACATATGCATGGCTTTTGATGCACCTGCTTCAACGATGTTTTCAAAACTACGATGAACAGTACGTCCTCATCATCAAAATGTTCACCTTTCAACGCATTGCTTTCTTTTTTTTCTCGAAATAATGGTTTATTTCGTTTTTTACATCAGATGTTTAATATTAAGAATCAGGTCACACATTAAACGTTACTTTTACACTTTGTTATCGGACATTAAACAGATTTCTTCTCTTGCAATAGACCGCCGCGGTGGGGTTGTGGTAAAGTGTCCACCTCGGGTGAGGGAGGTCGCGGGTTCGATCCCCGGCCGGGATATACCAAAGTCTTTGAAAATGGTAGCAATAGCGTTTACTTCTTAGCGCACAGGATTGTGGGATTAAACATTGTAACCGAGGCGCTTGTTTCAGGATAAATGGACCAGTAGTACTAGTATCCTCTCCAGCAAACGCTGTGATATAACTGAAATATCGTTGTTAGAGGCGTAAAACACCACACAAATAAACAAATATACCCATTGCCATAAACAGAAGAAAACATTACCAACTTGATGAATCCTGACTGAAATTCTCATTACAGATGATTTTACCTCTTTTTATGTAATCGTCTTTTCCGTTTCTTACTTTCACTTTCAACGTTTCCAAGAAGGATGTAGATTTCCTCTAAACTGTTGAACTGTTTACCTGATATATATGATATATATGATAATATGAAGTATTTTTGGGGTAGCGATAAACGTGGGGAAAAAGATAAACTACTAGCTTAGTATGAGTAATTTCTTCTTCTTTAGTATGAGAGATGGCCTTAAATCAATAAAATATTTGTCATTGTATGAGAAAGTCGTGATTCGCACTCGGGATCGATAAGGACACGTGTTTACCGACTGAACCATCACAGTTCGACTTTTGGAATAGACATTTTTTTTTCAAATGAACAAATTGAAATCGATATATTTTATAATGTTTTTAATAATCATTAAATGGATTTAAAATATATACAAGGTTAGAAATATGACTTAACATTTGCCTAGATGTGTGCATTCCGTTAAAAATCAAAGCACTGAAAGTGCCGACGGCCTTGGGGCTGCAGGAAGGTTAGAGAAGTATTGAAAATGTGAAAGGAATTAACAATTGCAGCTTATGTTTACGTTTATGATTTCATTGTTAAGAAGTTGAAAGATCATACCAAAAAAATAGTAAATATTATGAAACTGCCAATTTGAAAACAGGAGGACCTTGTTGGCACTATATCGCTTACCTGAGGACAAGAGGTCACAAGTATACACATTTAAGACATGAAGAATCAAAGGAAAAATTGACAGCAGGTTTAAGCAGAATATTTTGAAGTTTCTGCCTTATTATATTGAGCAATATGTCAAAGTTACAAACATTTCCATCAAGTAGAAATAATTCTCTTAACCATGTACAAGACTGGGAGAAATCAAGACAACCATTCTGACAAAGAATTAAAATGTTACCTCCAGAGTGTTATCAAGATTTTCCTTTATTTGGCCTAGTGACCTATTTTGTTTTACCTGATATGACCCATATTAGAAAATGGGCTAGATATTATCAATACAGCTATTCTGACAAAGTTTCAAGCTGCTGAAGCACATAATGCGGCCTCCAGAGTATTAACACGATTTTCCTTCAAGTTGATCTAGTGACCTAGTATTTAATTCAGCATGATCTATATTCGAACTTGGCCTAGATATCATTAAGATAAACATTCTGACCACATTTTAAAAAATGTTGCTTCTACAGTGTTGGCAAGAGTTTCATTCAATTTGGCCTAGTGACCTAGTTTTTGAACAGACATGACCAATTTTCAAACTTGGCGAATATATCAGCAAGACAAACATTCTGAAACAGTTTCAAAATGCTCAAGTTAAAATGCGGCATCCAGAGTGTCAACAAGATAACTCTTCAATTTGGCGTAGTGACCTAGTTTCCGACCCAATATGATCACTAGTCTAACTTGACCTAAATATAATTCAGACAAAATTTCAAGCTGCTGAATAAAAAATGCGGCCTCTAGATTGTTAATAAGATTTTCCTTCAAATTAGCCTAGTTACCTAGTTTTTGGTCCGGCATTACCAATATTTGAACTTGGCCTAGAAATCATTAAGATCAACATTCTGACCTAATTTTAAACTGCTGAAGCCGAAAATACGACTTGTATAGTGTTAACGAGACTTTCTTTCAATTTAGTCTAGTGACCTAGTTTTTTAACAGACCTGACCAATATTCGAACTTTGCCTACATATTATCAATACAAACATTATTATACAGTTTTAACATGATCAAGTTAAAAAGTACGTTGATACCTCTACAGCGCTTGCGGGCACCTGCACATCGCGATCGGGTCGCCCGGATGAGGGAGAGGTTGGCGTTTGCACTCTACCGCTACAACTTAGTTGCAGTTAAGAACATCATGAAATTGACAATCTGAGCGGAACGTGATTGGATCGTGAGCGTAATTGGAATGAAGTTGGAACGCTTTATGAGCGGAACGGAATTTTGCGCTCTGAACGAAACAATCATAATGATTGCAAAAATCCAATCATTCTCTCATTGAACGCGGTTGCAACAACTATCCGATAATTATTTTATGAAACTATTTTATTAAAAGTCATATTTGTATACTAAACTTTTGTTTTATAAGACACTCAAGTATCCGATTGAATTAGAATGTAACAAATATTATTAATATGATCATTTTCGTAATACGATTTGCTACTAACAATTGTGCTGAAAAAACCTCTAGATCGTTTGTTGATATTTAGAGTTAAGTAAAAAAATATATAAACGAAACGAAATTAATTTAAGCCAATCAAATCGTTGAACGGATTTTGATCGAAAAAAAGCGTTCCGAGTGAGCGTAAAAAAGCGCTCAATCTAAACGGAACGGAAAAAAGCAATCACAATGTTATGAATGAGTGAAAACTTTGAGAGCGGATTGAAACGTGAGCGGAGCGGAACGGAACGGAATGGAGCGGAGTGTGAACGGTAAATTTGTCAATTTCAAGATGTTCTTAATGAAGCAAATTACTAGTGAGCTTGAAAGCTAAAAACCGGTGCTTCCACAAAAAGGTTGTCTGTATAGCCTTTTGCTTGCCGTACCATGTCCAAATTTCGCCGCTAGTTTTGGTATGTATGCCTGACCATATAATGTAAGCAAAGTTCTGAAAGTACTGAAAGGTATAATTAGGGTCGTTTAAGAGGAGATGCAGAAGTGCATATACACATATTTATCTAAAAAATCCCCACCATGACAGACAAAGTAATGAGGCATCCGGCTAGAATGAAATATTTCCAAGATCATAAATTCTTGGTGGTTTTGTTAAATTCTTTGACCCAACTCCAAATATATCGGAAGACATGGTACTTTTGTTAGATCACCTCCTCCGTCGTTAACCTTTAGCTTTAAACGTCATCTCCTCCTAAACCCACAGGAACAATTTCCACAAAGCATCACAGGAATGTTCCTTTGGTGGTCCTCTTTCGAAAGTGTTCAAAGATTTAAATAACATTGAGAACTTTGGTTGCTGCGGTATCACAAAGGGGGCAAAATGTCCAAACTGATTGGTCGAAAAACATGGCAGTCAGGCGGCATCAGAAAAGGGACAAAATGACAAAATTTGAGAACTCCATTTTTATGAAAGTGCTTGTCTGATTTTAAGAAAATTTAAAAGGAATCTTACTTCAGTGATCCTCTACTTAATGTGTTCAATCCGTATTGATTTGTTACACAATCATTGCAACCAGACGTCACCACAAAAGGGGTAAATTGAACTTTTAGCTACAAATGACAACTCCCACCATTCCACTGAACCAATTTCAACTTGACTTCACGGGAATGTTGCTTTGTTTAAAGACTTTCATTATGTGTAGAACTTGAGTTGCTGCGGCATCAGAAAGTAAGAAAAATACCCACATTTTAAAAATCCCTTTCCCCGTAATCTGCTTATCCGATTGCAAGATAATTTAGTAGAAATGTTCCTTGAGTGACCCTCTACAAAAACTGTTCAAACCATATTAATTTCGTTGAAAAAATAGGGCGGCATCAGGAAAGGCGCAAAATGACAAAACTTTATTATTCTACTCTTATTAAAGTACTTGTTATATTTCAAGATACAAATGGCCTTTACTGATAAGATATTCTTTAACAGTGCAACTCCTTGCAGTTTCATTTGCATGTCTTATCAAATTGTCCCAAATATTTGCAGGTAAATATTTGCAACCTCTTGTTTAATGATCATATTACCCAATAGCTCTATGGAAATCCAACCAAGATCATTCATTGCAGTACAGTGTCTTCCTATTTATTGACTGTACTTGTTCAATTGATGCATTCAGAGTATGCAATCTATACATGTTTACAATGATAACAGTAAACTGAGAAGGTAAATCTACCGAAACAGTTGATTGCATGCTTCTACTTTGACAAACAAATTGTATAATCGCAACTTCGAATATATCATAAGGTCCACATGGTCTATTCTGGTCAATCTCTGTCCGTTGTCCGTCGTCCGTCCGTCGTAGTCGTCGTCAACTTTTAGCTTTAAACAACACCTTCTCCTAAACCCCAGGACCAATTTTAATATAACTTCACAAGAATGTTCATTTGGTGGTTCTCTTTCAAATTTATTCAAAGATTTAAATTATATGAAAAACTTTGGTTGCCTCGGCAAAGGGAATAAGTACAAATCTTTAAAATTCTTCTTCTCTAAATCTGCTTCTCCGATTCCAATATAATTTAGTTAAAATGGGTGACCCTCTACAAAAAGTGTTCAACCGATACTGATTTGTTGACAAATATTGCATCCAGGCGGATCAGAAAAGGGGAAACATGAAAAACATGAAAACCTCCATTATTATGAAAGAAATTGACTGATTTTAAGAAAATTGCATAGAAATCTTACTACATTGATCCTCTTCTTAATTTGTTCAAGCCATATTGATTGGTTACAAAACTAAAGCAACCAGGCATCATCACATAAGTGGTAAATTGAAATTTTAGCTATAACTGACAACTACTACAATTCAACTGGACCAATTTCAACTAAACTTCATAGGCATGTTTCTTCTAAAATTGTTCAAAGACTTATGTGTAGAACTTGTTGCTGCGGCATCAGAAAATTAGTAAAACTGATTAAAATTTAAATTTCTTCTCCTCCAGAATTCTTAAATGATCCTCTACAACACCTGTTCAGCCGTATTGATTTGTTAAACAAGAGGGTCATGATGACCCTGGATCGCTCACCTCATTTTTTTTTCACTTTAGCTATATAAGCCCCGCCCCCTGGCGGTCATAGTTTCAGACCAATCAACTTGGCCTAGGAACATTTCTATAAAATTATTTGAAAATCGGCCTGACACTTTTAGAGGAGAAGATTTTTTAAGTTTTCACTATAGCCATATATTGCAATATAGCCCTGCCCACTGGCGGCCATGTTTTTCGACCAATCATCATGGCTTGAAGGAATCTGATAGTGGGTCACTTAAGGAACATTTCTACAAAATTATTTGAAAATCGGCCTGACACTTTCGGAGGAGAAGATTGTTAAAGTTTTCACTATAGCCATATAAGGCAAAATAGCCCCGCCCCTGGCGGCCATGTTTTTCGACCAATCAACATTGTTTGAATGAATCTAATAGAAGGTCATCCAAGGAACATTTCTACAAAATTATTTGAAAATATGCCAACCAGTTTGGGAGAAGAAGAGTTTTGAAGATTTTTTTTATTTCGTTGCCATGGAAATCAGAATTCTGCATGGATAAAAAAAGCTGTGAAGGGAATCTGGTTAGGTCATTGAGAGGATGCTTTCTGTGAAGTTTCATTCCAATTGACCCACTGGTTACTGAGGAGAAGAAGTTGACAAACGACGCACGACGACGCACGACGGACGCCGGACAAAAGGCGATCACAATAACTCACCTTGAGCAAAGCTCATATGAGCTAAAAAAAAACAGAGCGTTAAGGTGGCATCAAAAAATGGGCAAAATGACAAAACTTTATAATTCCATTTTAGTTAAAGTTCTTGCCAGATTTCAAGATAATTTAGCATAAATGTTCCTTTACTGACCCTTAACATATGTGTTCGGTTGAAAAAAAGATAGCCGCTATGTGGCATCAGAAAAGGGGTTAGTGAACTTTTAACTTTTAAATGACATCTCCTCCAAAATCATTGAACCGATACCAACCAAACTTAACATGAATGTTCCTTTGGTGGTCCTCTTTCAAATTGTTAAAATGCCTTAAATGCCTTATTATAAATGGCCTTTACTGATCAGCTGTTCATTAACCGTTCCTTGTAGTATCATTTGCTCTCCTGATCAAATTTTCCCAGATATTTACTACTAAATAACTATCCCTCAGGTGTTCGATTTAGGGCCATCTTGACCCTCTTGTTTAATGATCATATTACCCAAAAGCTCTATGGTAATCCTACCACGATCATTCATTACAGTACAATGTCTTCCTATTTATTGACTGTACTGGACCAACTGATGCAATAGAGTATGCAATATAAATGTTTTACAGTTTAGACATTTTACTCCCTTCCTGTTACCGCAGCAACAAAAGTTGTGTTTAGAATTTATATCTTTGAACACATTTGAAAGATGACCACCAAAGGAACATTCAAGTGAAGATTTGTTAAAATATGCCTAGTGGATAAAACTGAGATGTCGTTTGAAGCTAACAAGAAATCAATGTACCCCTTTTCTGATGCCGCCCTGTAACTATGTCTTTCTTTCGATTAATATGGCTTAGGTAATTATGAAGAGGGTCAATGAAGGAACAAATCAGACAAGCACTTTCATAAAGATTGAGTTTTAAATTGTTGTCATTTTGCCCTTTTCTGATGCCGCTTCGCTGCCCGTTTTCAACCAATTAATATGGCTTGAACAATTTTCAAAGAGAGTCACCAAAGGAACATTTCTACGTAATACCTTTTAAATCGGACAAGCTGTTTTAGAGGAGTAGAGTATTAAACATTGGTCATTTTACTCCTTTTCTGATACCGCACAAACAAGAGTTCTACATCAAATATATATCTTTGCACATAATAATAATCGGCAAAGGACCATTCCTGTGATGTTTGTTTTAAATTTGTCCAGTGGATAAGGATGAGATGTCATTTGAAGCTTAAAGTTCAATTTCTTCTTTTCAGATGCCACCTGGTTTATATGACTTTCAACCAATCAATAAACTTAAAAAGATGTAGAGAATCACTGCATGAACAGTTCTGCTAAATTATCTTGAAATCAGACATGCACTTTCATAAGAATGTACATGTAGTTTTAAATTTTGTCATTTTGCCCTTTTCTGAATCCGCCTGATTGCTGTGTTTAACAACCAATCAATATGATTATATTTGTAGAGAGTCAGTCTACCACATTATATTTGTATCAGACAAGCGAATTCAGTGGAAAATATTTGTTTTAAATTGGGCATAATTCATTCTTCCTAATTCCGCAGCAAGTTCTCCGTAGAAAATAAATATACTGAGCAAATCTTCTCTTGCCAAAACGATTCCAATAGTCGTCTGTTGCAGAGGCGTCACACAGGTTCTGTACGTGGTTGATATCTCAGGTTTATTTTTCTGAATATTTCAGAAAAGAATAGAAATCATTTTCTACTGCAAATGCATCTCTAAGTGAAAGAAATGCTATTAAAATATCACAAACAAATTTACTTTGTCACAAAAAATCTACTTTGCTCAACTATTTCTGTTACTAGAGTTAACACAATGTAATTTGTTCATGCAGTGTTAGTACAAACTTGAGTATATGGCGTAGTGATATTATCATACTTTATTACACTTAGATATGATATTTACACATTCATAGACTATTATTTTGATTGGTTACCTAGAATAAGTGGATATGTTTCTTGTTTTACTTTTGCTTATGTTTGCATTCGTAATTCATTAAAAATAAAAATAAACTATTTTCTTGGCGTACTGATTTTGAAAGGATGGTGTCCTCAGTCATTTACATCACGTTTCTTCAAAATGTCACCTGTAACTATGTAAGTCTTGTTATGCTACTATACCAAATGAAAATACCACAAACAAATATACTTTGTTAGAAGAAATAGGTGTTGCTCAATTATGTCTGTTACTAGAGGGAACACAGGGTTACAATGTACAAGGGTGATTTGTTCAAGCAATGTAAGTACAGACTTGAGTATTTGGCTTAGTAATATCCTAATACTTTACTACACTTAAATATGATATTTACACATTCAGAGACTTGTAATTGTATTTGGTTACCTAGAATAACTGGAGTGGATATTGTTTGCCTTTTGCCTTTTGCTTATGTTTGCATTCGTAATTCAGTCAATACTTTTCAAGGCGTACTGATTTTTGTATAAATGGTGTCCTCAGTCATTTACATTACGTGTCTTCAAAATTTCACATATAGCTATGGTAGCCTTTCTATGCAACTATCCCCAAAATGCTATTAGAATATCACAAACAAATCTACTTTGTTAGAAAAAATAGATGTTGCCCAACTAGTTCTGTTACTAGAGGGAACACAGGATTACAATTTACTAGGGTGATTTGTTCATGCAGTGTTAGAACTAGCTTGAGTATATGGGGTAGTAATTAGTCGCCGGGCAGAAGCCCGCGACTCATATTTGTAATAGCTTTTCGGAAATGACATGGGAGGAGAGTTATTATTAGAAAAAACCAAATTTAAATGTCTTGAACATATTACAATTGTGATTGTTTAAAAACACTTGGTTATGACACATCTAACATGAAATAAATAATCCGATGTTTAAAGTATTTGCAGTTTTTTATTTTGACTTGCGTTTATGTTTTTTGTCTTATTTACGAAGACAAAAGAGTCCCTGATAGACTTGCTGCAGACTGTTATGTGTCAATATCGAGATAAAAATCACGTCGAATTCTCCTTTTAATAGCAATTTTAACTTACTGAATGATATTTTTCATATTCAAAGAGATGTCTTGATTTATGTAGAATTCATTCGATAATGTTAATCCATGAATATCTAAAATAGGGACTGTTTTTAAGCTAAATATGTTGATCAAGTGACTACCGAATACCGACTGCGTAGATAAATCTCCTTTACAGAGAGCCGTTCTTTACACTCACTTACAAATAGTTAATTATAGGTGATTTAAAATGTTTATTTGGTTCGAAACAAATGACGAAAAGAACAAACTGAGATAAAACTCTCTGCCTATAAAGATAGTGTAAAAAACGACAATAATGCGAAGAAGAAACGAATCGGGTCTTTCGTACAAAATTATTTCGTCCTTGGCAATTTTAAATGTGTCATTAGATTCCCTACAGGCACATTTTGCTTGCGATCTGCAAATTGTTATGCATCATTAACACACGAGCGCACATCATTATATAATTTTAAAACATGAGTAGACTAATGATTGGCAAGATTACTAATTTCCTGTTTATGATAAATAATTAGTTGGCTGTGTGTATGGTCAACCTACCTTAGAATGGAGATTGATCATAAACAGTGAAAGGTTTCAATTATATTTCAATAAAGGACATTCACTTCGTTGACAAAAAAATGCAAGTTATGATACATTTTCACTTGACCCCACCCCTGATATTCCAATATGCCATTTAGTTGATAACTGGGTTTTTTCAACTACTATAATGTAAGTATTATGCATAACTGCAGTAGGGATTTCCGGCGACATTGATGCGTTGCATCAACTTTCTCTTGTATTTAATACTTTATTACACTTAAATATGATATTTACACATTCAGAGACTTGTTATTTTATTTGGTTACCTACAACAAGTGGATTATTTTTGCATTCGTTATTCAGTCAATATTTGTTTGGCCTTTTTTTCCTGGCGTACTGATTTAGGTAGAAATGGTGTCCTCTGTCATTTACATTACATGCCATCAACATTTCACACGTAACTATTGTAGCCTTGCTATGAAATTCTACCAGAAAAAGGGACATGTAACTCAAGACCACATATATATATATATATCAGTTCAGAAGCTTATTATTTATGCAGTTCAATATTGTGTTACATTGGGAGCTTGTTTTGAAAATATACAAGAGGGAATAGATTGTAGGTACAACTTGATTGTGATACAGGGTTACGAACGTCATAGGGAAAAGTGGAGTTGTTCATAATGAGCGACTTTCTTTATTGCCACCATGGTTCTAAAAGGCATTCGTTGCAAAGTGTTAAACAAAATAATCGTAAAATGCAGCGTCTACAAATAATAATTGCCGCAAAGTGTATTAATTAACAAACGTCACGCGTTGCTTTTCCACTGGTACTATTCTTCTAACCTTTTTCGACCATAGCCTGTGCCGTTCCTTTACACAAGATTGCACCCATTTGAACAAGTGCAATGCTGGTCAGACCAAGTAATCCATAAATCGCCCGGTACTCGTGTATTGCTTGTATAACTGCTTATAAAACAAATCCCGTTTTACAGTGACGTCACAGTCAATAAAGATCTTGAATACAAATCAGCCAGCACAGCTCCAAGCATTTCTCCTGGTACTTCTGTGTAACTTTAGTAATATCCGTCTTACCAAACTGTTTTTGCATAGCCACGACGCTAAAAACTCGGTCCTCGGACATCTGCAACCTCAGCATGTGTAGTTGAACAGTCCGATCAGGTTATGCACTGTTATATATCAAGTCAATCGATAATTAAAGAATTGTTTCGTATAAGACCGAACTTCTTATCATCATGTTTGAATGTGTGAATTAATCTTAAACTATACTTGGGTCAAATATCGGATGTGTTGTGTTCAGTTATAATACGCGATTAAATATGTAACAATCGGATGTGTTGTGTTCAGCTATAAAACGCAAGCAAAGCTGTAACTATCGGATGTGTTGTGTTCAGCTATAAAACGCAAGCAAAGCTGTAACAATCGGATGTGTTGTGTTCAGCTATAAAACGCAAGCAAAGCTGTAACAATCGGATGTGTTGTGTTCAGCTATAAAACGCAAGCAAAGCTGTAACTATCGGATGTCTTGCGTTGAGCTAAAAAACGCAGGCAAAGCTGTAACTATCGGATGTGTTGCATTGATTCATAATACGCAAGCAATGTTGGAACTATCGGGTGTTGTGTTCAGTTATAATACACAAGCAATGCTGTAACTATCGGATGTGATACGCTCAGATATAATCAAAGCAATATTCGAACTATCGGATGTTTTGCGTTCAGTTATAATACGTAATAAATGTTATAACTATCGGATATAATGTGTTCAACTATAATACGCAAGCAATGCTCTTACTATCGGACGTGTTACGTTCAGCTATAAAGCGCAAGCAAATGTGTAACTATTCTGCTATAATACGCAAGCAATGCTGTAACTATCGGATGCGTTGCGTTCAGCTATAATTCGCATGCAATGCTGTAACCTTTGGATGTGTTGTGTTCAGCTATAATATGCAAGCATTGCTGTAATTATCGGATGTGTTGTGTTCGTCTACTATAAAAAACAAAACGATGACAGGATCGGATGTGTTCATCTTTAATACGCAAGCAATGATGCCTCGGTCGGATATGTTTTGTTCATCTATAATAAGCAAGCAAATAGGTTACGATCGGATGTGTTGTGTTCGTCTACTATAAAAAACAAAACGATGACAGGATCGGATGTGTTCATCTTTAATACGCAAGCAATGATGCCTCGATCGGATATGTTTTGTTCATCTATAATAAGCAAGCAAATAGGTTACGATCGGATGTGTTGTGTTCGTCTACTATAAAAAACAAAACGATGACAGGATCGGATGTGTTCATCTTTAATACGCATGCAATGATGCCTCGATCGGATATGTTTTGTTCATCTATAATAAGCAAGCAAATTGGTTACGATCGGATGTGTACATTAACAAGTAACTGGAGGATTGCAAGCAATACCATAGTCCCCTACCGGTTTGCACTTTTGAGTCAAAAATTAGGCAAGCAAGAGTTATGGTTCATGTCCACTGCACTCCCCCTTGACGAGATGCATCCATGTGTGAAATTTCATAACCATAGCTAGTACAGTTTTGGAGATATGCTCCGGACAAAAATCAAGTATGAAAATAAAGAAAGGGAAATAACTCAAAAATTAGGGAAGCAAGAGTTATGGTTCATATGCACTGCACTCCGCATTGATGAGATGTATCCACATATGGAATTTCATAGACCTAGGTAGTATAGTTTCGGAGATATGCTCCGGACAAAGAACTGGATTCCGCCCGCGCAATAACTCAAAAATTAATCAAGCAAGAGTTATGGTTCATCTGCACGGCAACCCCCCTTGATGAGGTGTATCCATGTGTGAAATTTCATAACCATAGGTAGTATAGTTTTAGAGATATGCTCCGGACAAAAATCAAGTATGAAAATAAAGAAAGGGAAGTAACTAAAAAATTAGGCAAGCAAAAGTTATGGTTCATGTCCACTGCACTCCCCCTTGATGAGATGCATCCATGTGTGAAATTTCGTAACCATAGCTAGTACAGTTTTAGAGATATGCTCCGGACAAAAATCAAGTATGAAAATAAAGAAAGGGAAATAACTCAAAAATTAGGCAAGCAAGAGTTATGGTTCATGTCCACTGCACTCCCCCTTGATACGATGTATTCATGTGTGAAATTTCGTAACCATAGCTAGTATAGTTATGGAGATATGCTCCGGACAAAAATCAAGTATGAAAATAAAGAAAGGGAAATAACTCAAAAATTAGGCAAGCAAGAGTTATGGTTCATGTCCACTGCACTCTCCCTTGATGAGATGCATCCATGTGTGAAATTTCATAACCATAGCTAGTACAGTTTTGGAGATATGCTCCGGACAAAAATCAAGTATGAAAATAAAGAAAGGGAAATAACTCAAAAATTAGGGAAGCAAGAGTTATGGTTCATGTGCACTGCACTCCCCCTTGATACGATGTATTCATGTGTGAAATTTCATAGCCATAGCTAGTATAGTTATGGAGATATGCTCCGGACAAAAATCAAGTATGAAAATAAAGAAAGGGAAATAACTCAAAAATTAGGCAAGCAAGAGTTATGGTTCATGTCCACTGCACTCCCCCTTGATACGATGTATTCATGTGTGAAATTTCATAGCCATAGCTAGTATAGTTATGGAGATATGCTCCGGACAAAAATCAAGTATGAAAATAAAGAAAGGGAAATAACTCAAAAATTAGGCAAGCAAGAGTTATGGTTCATGTCCACTGCACTCCCCCTTGATGAGATGCATCCATGTGTGAAATTTCATAACCATAGCTAGTACAGTTTTGGAGATATGCTCCGGACAAAAATCAAGTATGAAAATAAAGAAAGGGAAATAACTCAAAAATTAGGGAAGCAAGAGTTATGGTTCATATGCACTGCACTCCGCATTGATGAGATGTATCCACATATGGAATTTCATAGCCATAGCTAGTACAGTTTTGGAGATATGCTCCGGACAAAAATTTGCCGGACTGACTGACTGACTGACTGACTGACAGATGGACTGACGGACTGACGGACGGAGTGCAAACCTAATAGTCCCCTTCGGCACGCCGGTAGGGGACTAATAACAAGCAAACGATGATTGCTGTCTATTTTGAGACTTTAATATCTGCATTATATACAAAATATATATAGGCTATCATATATACTATATATATAGGATCTGACATGAGTTGTCATTTCATATCAAGTTTCATTAAACGAGTTCAAGAAATGTGTTATTAAGCGAGCCTTTAGCGAGCTTAATATCAAATTTCTTGGATGAGTTTAATAAAACTTTCTATGAAATGACAACGAATGTCAGATTCTTGTTATCACATGAAAAAACACAAAAAGAAAATTGGGTTTTCCAAAGTTTTTTTAATTTCGTCAGTAAACCGTATAACAAGGCCGCCAATAGTTATGCCGAGATCATATTCAGCTTAGCTAACGAGTTTATTAAAAGTGATTAAACACTTATGAGATATTCTAGTTATCAAATAAAGAGACTTATGAGGCGTATGTCGATCAAATGTACTTAACGTTTACAATATTTCTAGATGAAATTTACGGGTTTTGGCGGCAAAGTGACTAACGTTATGACGTCAACCCGCTGACGTGGCATCATTTAAGGTGCTTTCACGAGACCGTAGGCTAGATGAACAATGGAAGTTTAAATAACGACTGCATAAAGGGACATTACGGATCGTGTTTATAAACATACGTTCGAATATAGCATATGTATTTATTTACAAAGTAAAATGTGTTTCCCAATTGATGAAAAACAAAAAAAACGTTCAAACTAATAGGGAACTACTTCTTTCTCCACCTCATACCCGGACTCAGATTCGCTGTCAATATTTTGGGTTTATTACCGAACGACGTCCAATGTCTGAATCGTGTTTACGGACTTGGTCGAAGAGTTCAGATAGAGGAAAAGAGAAAAGTGTGAAAGATACACATCATTTTATCTGCTTTGACATGTTTGGCTTTAAATTATATCATACTATCAAGTGGTAGAGTCAGGAAACGGTTGTCCGATGTAGTTCTTTTTTAAATTGTCTGATTTGAATACATCTGAGGAAATTGTTTATCTTGAAAAATAAATCGATTAGCCTTTAAACTTATAATATAAGCGACATATTGGTGTATTTACAGACGGATGTCAACACGGATTGAACAGTAACATCTAATGACCAGCTTCCAGCGAAAACTATTGTTCGTTTTCTGCATATAAACCATTGTTCTGGTTGACCTTGTTATCTTCTCACAGCAATTTCTGCCGGGAATCCAGGGCCCAATCCCTGTTCGCAGCGGTCAGAGTGGAGCCCATGTACTGGTTTGTCACCTAGTGATCATGAAGACGTGCGATGTCTCTGTTACATAACGAAATTTATGTAGAGAAACGGCGTCAAATCAATAGCAAAAAAAAACCTCACTGTTTCTGACAACAACAATTATATAAATATATAACCCACGAGTGTATGACAAAGACCATCGGCTTTATAGACCGAGATGTTTATATGTTTAAGATTGACTTATTTCGCGATGTATTGTAATTTTGTAAAATAATATGTATTCCACAAATGCTTGCAATTTTTTAGTAAAGGGTTTTGTCATGGTAAGCGTCAATTAACCAAAAATAATGTAAAGCTTGACAATTGACATATAAAAGAAAGCTACGTGATTTTAACCATTTATTTATAGACCAGCACCTTTTAAGAACGTACATCAGTTAAAGAAAAATAACATTTTCTATCAACCAATAATATCAATTTAAAAAAGAAAAGAAAAAAAGAGTACCCTTCAATTTGGCCTGTTGACCTTGTATCTGATTCGACATGATCCGTATTCGAACTTGGCCTAGATATAATCAAGACAATTATTCTGACACATTTCAACATAATCAAGTTACATGTGTTACATGTAACACTATTTTGCTTCAATTTGGCATAAAGACATTTTGACCGGACATTTACGATATTCAAGCTAAGCATAGATATCATTAAAACACCTTATAAAGTGCCCACATGCTCAAGTAAAGAATACGGTTTCCATAGTGTTAACAAGATGTTCCTTCGATTTGGGATAGTGATCCAGTTTTTAACCGATATGACCCTTATTCGACCTTGATCTAGATATTACCAAGACAATCATTCCGACAAAGTCTCAAGCTGCTGAAACAATCAATGCTGTATCTAGAGTATGAACAAGATTTTCCTCAAATATGGTCCGATTACCTAGTATATGTCGGGAGATTACCTAAATTCAAAAATAGCTTTGATGTCATCAACACAATTATTGCGACAAAGTTTCAACAAGCTTAAATTAAAAATACGGTTTCTAAATTTCCTTCAATTTAGCCTAGTGACGTATTTTTTTATCCGACGTAACCCGTTATCAAACTTGGCATTCACTTCATCAAGTAAAACATTCTTACAAAGTGTCAAGCTGGTGAAGCACACATTGAGTGTTTATGAGATTTGTTCTTCGACTTGGCTGCGCTATATTCAACCAGAGACTATATGTTATCAAGAGTTGTATTGTGACTTCAGGAGCGTTTACAAGAATATTCTTCAATTTGGTCTAGTGACCAAGTATTTTACCCGACATGACCCATATTCGCATTTTACCTAGATATCATGAAGACAACCATTCTGAAAAGTTCTTAAGCTGCTGACTAAAAATGCGGTCCCTAGAGTGTTAACAAGGTGTTTTTTGTTCAATTTGGCCTAGTGACCTTATTTTTGACCAGACATTACCTATATTCGACAATAGCCTAACTACATGTATCACCTAGCCAATTATTCTGGCAAGGTTAAAACATGCTTAAGTTCACAAGGCGGCATCTAGTGTGCTAACATAGTTTGTCTTCAATTTTACTTTGTGACCTTAGTTTTGACCTCACATAACACAGTTTAAAACTTGGTCCTCAATTTATTGAGATGTATGTTCAGATAAATGAAGATTGGATGCAAACTGTTGTATGTAGAGGGTTTAGAAGGCAATTGACGGTCGGCGCACGATGGACGACGGATGACGGACGGACTAGCTAAAAATACCATGTTATTTTTTGTTTAAGTATATGTATGTAAAGTATAGATTTGCCAGTTGATAATGACAAGAAACATGGAGTAAATGTAAGCATATATGAATTGTTCAACTTTCAGATAAAACATACGAAAAGAATATATAGCTTTTAAGAAAAGTTGATAATGACAAGAAACATGGAGTAAATGTAAGCATATATGAAATATTAAACTTTCAGATAAAACATACGAAAAGAATATATAGCTTTTTAGAAAAGTTGATTATGACAAGAAACATGGAGTATATGTAAGCATATATGAAATGTTAAACTTTCAGATAAAACATACGAAAAGAATATATAGCTTTTTAGAAAAGTTGATAATGACAAGAAACATGGAGTATATGTAAGCATATATGAAATGTTAAACTTTCAGATAAAACATACGAAAAGAATATATAGCTTTTTTGAAAAGTTTCCGACTTTCTACAATCTTTATACAAGTACCGGTACCTATATTTTACAAATTCTGTTAGAAATGGTGAACTATGTCCCTTTGGATAAAGTTTCATACTAACATATCCACACCAACCTTGAGTAATATGGCTTTATTCTGATTAATAGAAAAGTGTCAGATTTACTACATTGATTATACGTGTATTTATATTTTACATATCATGTTAAAGATCATTAATTATGTCCCTTTAAATGGGGATAAGGCTGTACAATAACGGATCCAAAACGTCTTTCGGGTCGTGACCTTGCCGTATCCCTCAGTGTTTATTCTTAAAATCTAATTCATTAAAACAACAGCCAAAATAAAATGCTTTGAGTAATCTTAAACATATGTAACGGGGATTAACATTTCGGATAAATGACACCCAATAGGACGACGTTAAACTTAGAATATAACAATCAATAAAAGATACGTCGAGTCTCTTTTCTATGGAAGCGACAGTCTGTAATTAAATTAGATAGCGGGATTTACTACAAGTAGGATTAAGACTCATTTGGTTCACACTTCGCTGGCGTTTTTTCGCCTTCATTTCCCCCCTTGCCTTTCGTCAAAATTGAAATATCAGCTCTTTTTGACAGCTTCCGTTAACCATTACTTTTCTCGAAATCTTTCGTAACACCAGAATAAACAGCACTCTTAGAACGCTTGTCTTCTTTACCGGGGGTTAAAGGAGCATTCGCCAGACTTAATGGGTTCGATTAAAAGGGCAATGACTTTGACGCGTTTATTTTCACCACTGTACGATTGGATCCCGTAGGCTTTTGTTGTGTTATGTTTGTATCATCTTTGTACATTGAACTACCCCCTTACACAAGATTAGTCCATCCTTCTGCAGGTAGACAGGTGGCCATACCACGTAGTCGATGATCGGTCCCATTCGTGTGTATGGCATGTACTGGCCCTTGTAGTATTTCTCACCCCGTAACTTTGTACAATCAATATATATGGGAGGATCCTGTATACACATCAGCCAACAGATCTCGAGACATTTCGTCTGGAAACTTACAATTGATCTCAGCCGCTTCTTTGTCACCTCTTCAATGCTTGTTAATTTCGATTCCAAGACCTGATTGATGATAATAATAATAGTAATTATCATAACATTTTGTATTGATAATAATGAAAATAATACATATTGTCATTATTTAGTAGTATAATTGTTACTTTTATTATAAAAAAGCACTGAATAAGGACCGTATGCTAGACTGTTCCAAAAGCTTGTCAAGTAAATATTAAAACAAGAAACCGCTAAAGACGGTAAGGCCGGATTGTCGGCAATTTGACCTTGAAAATCGACAAACCAAGGTCAAGGTCAAAGTAACCCTAGAAATCAATGGAACTTGTTACTTTTTACTTTCAGGCAAAGTTTCAAGTTTGTAACCCTTTCCAGTCCTGAGATTTTGCCTCAACCTGAAACTTTAACCAAAATGTTGACAGACAGACATCCGGACAGACGGACATCGCCAATCTATAGACCGGAATTGCTAGAGCAATCCGGCCAAAAATAATAAAATAATAAATAATAAAATATAAATAATATAAAACTATAAAACTGTTGAAAGCAAATTAAAACACAAGTCCATATAACTATAAAACTGTTGAAAGCAAATTAAAACGCAACTTGCCGTGATATAACTATAAAACTGTTGAAAGCTGAGTAAAACGCAATTTGCTGTGATATAACTATATAACTGTTGATAGCAAATTAAAACGCAATTTGCAGTGATATAACTATAAAACTGTTGAAAGCAAATTAATATGCAAGTTGTCGTGATATAACTATAAAACAGTTGAAATCAAATTAAAACGAAAGTTGCCATGATATAACTATAAAACTGTTGAAAGCAAATTAAAAGACAAGTTGATATAACTATAAAACTGTTGAAAGCAAATTAAAACGCAAGTTCCTGTGATGTAACTTTAACCAAAATGTTGACGGACAGACAGACAGACAGACGGGCAATAGGAACGTGAAGGTCAAGAGTTATCATGGAAATCAAAAGAACATGTTAGTGGCTACACACAGACCAATTTTCAAGTTTGTAGCTGTTTCCATGTCCGAGATTTTGCTTCAACCAGAAACTTTAACCAAAATGTTGACGGACAGACAGACAGACAGACAGACAGACAGGCAATAGCAACGTGAAGGTCAAGAGTTATCATGGAAATCAAAAGAACATGTTAGTGGCTACACACATACCAATTATCAAGTTTGTAGCTGTTTCCATGTCCGAGATTTTGCTTCAACCAGAAACTTTAACCAAAATGTTGACGGACAGACAGACAGACAGACAGACAGACGGGCAATAGGAAGGTGAAGGTGAAGAGTTATCATGGAAATCAAAAGAACATGTTAGTGGCTACACACAGACCAATTTTCAAGTTTGTAGCTCTTTCCATGTCTGAGATTTTGCTTAACCAGAAACTTTAACCATTTTGCCTAACCTAAAACTTTAACCAAAATGTTGACGGACAGACAGACAGACAGACATCGCCAATCTATAGACCGGAATTGCTTAAGCAATCCGGCCAAAAATGGTCCAATTATATGACCCATGTAATCTTGGAGACATTGGGTCACCACCCTGTCTCATTATATTGGCAATGTGGTCTACTAGTATGTTACATTACATCAACGTTGGAGCTAATGTGTACGGACACAATGACAATTAACTTGATGTCACTGGACCAGCTACATTAAACAAGAGGGCCAAGATGGCCATAAATCGATCACCTGAATATTTTTAAAGTGTTTACCTAAACGAGTCTATGTAAAACAAGTGATCCCAGGGTGGGGCCATTTTTGTCACCAGGGCTATTATTTGACCAATCTTGGTAGAGGTCCACTAGATGAAGTTAGATTTCAAATATCAACTTTTAGCCAACAGTTTTTCCCTATTCAAGTATAATATTATGTAAAACAAGTGACACCAGATGGGGCCATTTTTTACCCCAGGGCTAAAATTTAAACAATCTTGGTAGAGGTCAACTAGATGAAGCTACATACCAAATATCAAAAGCCTAGAGATTCTATCATCAGACAAGAAGATGTTTAAAGTGTCTCCCTATACGAGTCTTCGTAAAACAAGTGACCCCCAGGGTGGGGCCATTTTTGACCCCAGGGCTATAATTTGAACAAGATTGGTAGAGGTTCAAAAGATGAAGCTACATACTAAATATCGATGGCCTGTGCCTTCTCCTTTTAGACAAGAAGATTTTTAAAGTTAAACAAGTGACACCAGGACTATAATTTGAACAATCTTGGTATAGGTCCACTTTTTAAGTTTTGCTTAATTTCCCCTTTTTTGTTTGCGTGGCAACCAGAGTTCTCAATGACATTTAAATATTTGAACAATTTTGAAAATTGGCCACCAAAGAAACATTCCTGTGAAGTTTGGTCGAAATTGGTCCTGTGGTTCAGGAGGAGATGATGTTTTCAAGCTAAAAGTTAACGACAGACGACAGACGACGGACGACGGACGACGGACAGAGAGTGATCAGAATAGCTCACCTTGAGCCTTTGGCTCAGGTGATCTAATAACATATCACTAGGTATCCTTTACCTTATGCATACACTCTTTACTAGTGGCAAGCTTCTTCAACATTGTCTTTATACATTGTAAATCAACTTTTATTAATATATGAGCCGTTCTACGAGAAAACCAACATTGTGGACTCTGCGTAAAGTATCGACCAGGATCAGCGTAAGCATGCAGTGCTGTCTAACCCGGACAGAAACTTTTCGCCTCCCGTAGATTTTCTGTTTTAGGAATCATTACTCTATACCTCTATATCCCTGAGACGGAATCTGTCGGCCCGGATTGGTTTGCGCGGACTGTACCGGATGATCTGGGTCGATACATTACACAGAGTCCATAATGCTGGTTTTTCTTATATGCATTGTTATTTTTGTATATGTACCATATAGAGAGACTATTTGGTATGGATGAACACGGTCTTGTGCGGGGTTTTCAAAATGTTCTCAAATAAAAATTATGACGCCTATGACTTTCATCTTAACTGCACCAAAGCCGGTGTGAGAAGAATGGTGAATACTGCTTAATATTCGAATAGTTAAGTTTATCCGTGGTAATGGAAACAAAGGAATTATCGAAAATAAGTTTGGTTGATGTTATCGTAGATAGTGTTTTTCATCTACACCTCAAATTCGGCATTCACTTATTTATAAATAATACGATAAGTTTCAATTTACTCCAATCTCGGGTTTGAGTATTACCTTTGTAAGTTCTGGTAGGTAATCTTTGTACTTATTTTTACGTGTCTCTTTGAAGTGTTTACTAGTCTCAGGTGGCGGGTTTTCACTCTGAAACAGGAGCATGTAATGCTTCTTACATGTACATGTCAAAATAATTTGAGCCGTCCCGCGAGAAAACCAACATTATGGACTCATCGTTAAATATCGATCCGGATCAGCATAAGCATGCCGCGCAGGTTAACCCGGACAGACACTTTTCGCCTCCTGTGGTTTTTCTGTTTCATGAATCATTCCTCTATACCTCTAGCCCGCTGAGACCGAATGTGTCGGCCCGGATCAATCTGCGCGGACTGCGCAGGCTGATCTGGGTCGATACATTTCGCAGGGGCCATAACGTTGGTTTTCTCGCGGGACAGCTCATTATTGATTTTGACCTTCCAAAATAAAAGTATTAACCACCCATTATTCGTTCAACAAATGTTGTCAATATTTAAAACAATTTACTTGTTATTGATTTAATTGCAATGTGACCTCGATTGCCATCGAAAGTAAATGAATCTATGATCTGAGCGAGGTGAAATGAAATCATACATCAGTATTGAAATAATCATGAGGTGACATGAAAGCAAACGTCTTTATTTCAATAAACTTCATGTGACATGAAGTAAAAACTCGAAATCTGTATTGAAATAATCTTGGTCGTCTCGTGTCATTACTTAGTACATTTATAATCGCTTTTCCGTATGTGATTATGTGATTAGATTTCAAAAATTCATTCGAATTGACTCGGATCGGAAGTGCAGCATTTAATTGTCACAAATTGGAGTTATAGTAATCCAAACTTGAGTATACATAGCCGAATACGAAAATAATTCACTGTCCTGGCATTTAACATGTTTTTTTTATATATATAACACATTTATAACGCATTTATAACGCATTTACAACAAATCATACCTTCAGAAACTCCGAAACAGACTTAAGCAATCTTTCATTTTGGGACTCCGCTCTCTTTTCGCAAGTGTTATATGTCGTCTACAATGATGCAAACAGACACCATAAATATGAAAATAGAATTCCTAGAAGTCACGATTTGTGTTGATAGTTTCAATCTACAAAAATGTGGGTTATATGTCGACAATGATATATAAGAAGTTCCGCGAGAAAACGAACATTGTGGTCTCTGCTTAAAGAATCGACACGGAACAGCCTAAGCATGCCGCGCAGGCTAATCACGGGCAGACACTTTTTGCCACCTGTGAAATTTTCTGTTTTAGGAATCATTACGCTATACCTATATCCCCCTAAGACGGAATGTGTCGGCCTGGATTAGCCTGCGCGGACTGCTCATGATGATCTGGATCGATACATTACGCAGAGGCCATAATGTTGGTTTTCACGTGGAACAACTCATAACATTTGACAAGCGTTAATTGAGCAAACATTCCAAATGAAAGAACGTTATAAATGTGTGTATTCCCTCGTATGCGAGATGAAGTCCGAGCCGAACCCAAATCGTCAAACTATTACGTGTATTAGAATAAATGCACAAAAGAGTCAGTATCGCTCCTCTGCAATCAGGCAGAATAACTCCATATACTTGTGACCATGTTGTTTTTTATCAATAAGCATCTGGCTGATAGTTGGCCATCCTAGAAACATTAATGTTATGAGAAGCAGACTTTCCAAGTGATCACTTTAAGCATGTGATGCCCCACCCGACAAGGACCATGTTTTAACCAATCAATATGGCTTGAAAAAATGTGGTAGAGAGTTATCAAAGAAACTGTTCTATGAAATAATTAAAACATATGTAAAGATTTTCTTTTTTGATTTTCAGGCAAGAATGGTAAAACAACCAGAATTACGAATGAATCACATTTTAGAAAACATTAAGAGGATGCTGCATGTGAGGTTTTGTCGCATTTTACCTAGTTGTTACAGAGGAGAAGTTGGTTCAAGCAAACAGACACGGACGGACGCACGACGGACAATTCTCAATGAATTATGTTTGAATGAGATCAGCCAGTGCTGCTTAAATAGAAGTTTTCACGAATAAACTTTGACAAAAATGTTAAATTAAAATAAAAAGTAGTTGGTGTTTCTGCATCAGATAACCGTTCAAAAGTCCTTGGTTTAACTTGTATTAACATATAATTATATCTAGGAGCTGAACTCAGATCAGAATAATCCAAAGTGTTAGTACATCAAGGGTCTATTGATCAGATAACCGTTCAAAAGTCCTTGGTTTAACTTTTATGTACATATAATTACATCTACATGTAGGAGTTGAACTCAGATCAGAATAATCCAAAGTGTTAGTACATGAAGGGTCTATTTAGATGTATCTAATAGAGTTTATCATTTAAAATGGTGTAATATGATTGGTTGGTTAGGCAAACAATCTAACCACTAATAATCATCTAAGTCGCTAATGTAAAAAAAGTAAAAATCAGCATATTGATAAGATGAAAGAAAACCGATAAAGTACATGTACAACACAAAAAGCCCTACGCACTGTTAGTATGGTAAGCAGCACTGTAATACATTGGACCTCATCAGACAGGCCGTCATCCTGCAACGTTGCAAATGCATCCGTCCAGTCGTTGTCGTAGAGTTCAGAATATTGTTCTGCAAGTTCAGTTGGTTTGTTTTTATCACTGAGATCCGCTATGTTCGGATTGTTATCCAGTAACCACGCGCCTGCTAAAGCACTAAGCCTTTAAAGAATTATAATAAACAAATGGTTTATATAGTATTACAGCGTTTACTTAACCTTTTCTGTTCGAACATTATATAATTAGATTAGCATGCACTTTTGTGCTGTCAAACTTGAGTCTACATTGTTCGAAAATAATTTATTATTTCAAGGCTAAAGCGTCTCCATAATAGATATAACGTGTCAAACATCAAGGACGTCGATAGTATTTGCAGACATTCAAAGATATCATTGCGCTCTGAATTATTGTTCCATATCTTCGTGTAAAATGTCCGAAATTGCTGTGTAGAACCTACGTGAAGGTACCTAAATCAGGCGCTGCGCTTAAATGATCAAACGAGTGCTCTTTTAGAAATCCTACTTGTATTCAAAACTATTCGATATAACTAAATGCTTCATAATCTGACAAAACAAAATAGAGATTTAGCCTCATATAGTGAGTACTACATCAATGCTTCTTACCTTGTCGACAATGATTCCTTTTCTTTATCCGCTTTTACAATATATGCCTTTAATTTGGAATTCTCATTGTCCCTTTTTGATAGTTCCACCATATTGCTACAAAATAAGCGCAACTGATTTATCTGAGGCACATTTTGTTTGGTTGGATGAACATCCTTTGGGGGAATATCCAAACACTTATCCTTTAATATGTATATAGTAAGTTGATAACCTGGTCTGATGATTATAACTTTAATGCGTTAGTTTTGAATCTAAGCTTCATTTCGATTAACGTAAAATAATTATACCACAGTGCTTACTTCAAAACAATTGAATGGTTAAAAAGAGTTGGAAAACATTCATAAAACATTGGAAAACTGAATATCTACAATTTAACTTCTGTTGTTTAACATAAAATTTAGACATAAACTTCGAAAAATAATCAGGCAAGAACCATTTGTTTATTTTGAAGGACTATTTGTTTGGTTATTAAATGGTCCTTATTAAAATCCAGCGTCATCATTCAAATAATGACATCTACCAACTGTTGCACCATACGTACATACAATTCTGAGTTGAGCAACTCATTTCGCTTCGTGGAATTGATTGATTGGAGTTTAACGCCGTGTTCAACAATTTCTCAGTTATATCACGGCGGCCAGTTCACCTACTCATGCATTTCCTGGTTTACTCACACCTTGAGTCTACATTGTTCGAAAATAATTTATCATTTCAAGGCTAAAGCGTCTCCATAATAGATATAACGTGTCAAACATCAAGGACGTCGATAGTATTTGCAGACATTCAAAGATATCATTGCGCTCTGAATTGTTGTTCCATATCTTCGTGTAAAATGTCCGAAATTGCTGTGTAGAACCTACGTGAAGCTACCCAAATCAGGCGCTGCGCTTAAATGATCAAACGAGTGCTCTTTTAGAAATCCTACTTGTATTCAAAACTATTCGATATAACTAAATGCTTCATAATCTGACAAAAACAAAATAGAGATTTAGCCTCATATAGTGAGTACTACATCAATGCTTCTTACCTTGTCGACAATGATTCCTTTTCTTTATCCGCTTTTACAATATATGCCTTTAATTTGGAATTCTCATTGTCCCTTTTTGATAGTTCCACCATATTGCTACAAAATAAGCGCAACTGATTTATCTGAAGCACATTATGCTTGGTTGGATGAACATCCTTTGGGGGAATATCCAAACACTTATCCTTTAATATGTATATAGTAAGTTGATAACCTGGTCTGATGATTATAACTTTAATGCGTTAGTTTTGAATCTAAGCTTCATTTCGATTAACGTAAAATAATTATACCACAGTGCTTACTTCAAAACAATTGAATGGTTAAAAAGAGTTGGAAAACATTCATAAAACATTGGAAAACTGAATATCTACAATTTAACTTCTGTTGTTTAACATAAAATTTAGACCCAAACTTCGAAAAATAATCAGGCAAGAACCATTCGTTTATTTTGAAGGACTATTTGTTTGGTTATTAAATGGTCCTTATTAAAATCCAGCGTCATCATTCAAATAATGACATCTACCAACTGTTGCACCATACGTACAAACACTTCTGAGTTGAGCAACTCATTTCGCTTCGTGGAATTGATTGATTGGAGTTTAACGCCGTTTTCAACAATTTCTCAGTTATATCACGGCGGCCAGTACACCTACTCATGCATTTCCTGGTTTACTCACACCTTGAGTCTACATTGTTCGAAAATAATTTATCATTTCAAGGCTAAAGCGTCTCCATAATAGATATAACGTGTCAAACATCAAGGACGTCGATAGTATTTGCAGACATTCAAAGATATCATTGCGCTCTGAATTGTTGTTCCATATCTTCGTGTAAAATGTCCGAAATTGCTGTGTAGAACCTACGTGAAGCTACCCAAATCAGGCGCTGCGCTTAAATGATCAAACGAGTGCTCTTTTAGAAATCCTACTTGTATTCAAAACTATTCGATATAACTAAATGCTTCATAATCTGACAAAACAAAATAGAGATTTAGCCTCATATAGTGAGTACTACATCAATGCTTCTTACCTTGTCGACAATGATTCCTTTTCTTTATCCGCTTTTACAATATATGCCTTTAATTTGGAATTCTCATAGTCCCTTTTTGATAGTTCCACCATATTGCTACAAAATAAGCGCAACTGATTTATCTGAAGCACATTATGTTTGGTTGGATGAACATCCTTTGGGGAAATATCCAAACACTTATCCTTTAATATGTATATAGTAAGTTGATAACCTGGTCTGATGATTATAACTTTAATGCGTTAGTTTTGAATCTAAGCTTCAATTCGATTAACGTAAAATAATTATACCACAGTGCTTACTTCAAAACAATTGAATGGTTAAAAAGAGTTGGAAAACATTCATAAAACATTGGAAAACTGAATATCTACAATTTAACTTCTGTTGTTTACATAAAATTTAGACCAAAACTTCGAAAAATAATCAGGCAAGAACCATTCGTTTATTTTGAAGGACTAATTGTTTGGTTATTAAATGGTCCTTATCAAAATCCAGCGTCATCATTCAAATAATGAAATCTACCAACTGTTGCACCATACATAATTACACTTCTGAGTTGAGCAACTAATTTCGCTTCGTGGGATTGATTGATTGGAGTTTAACGCCGTTTTCAACAATTTCTCAGTTATATCACGGCGGCCAGTTCACCTACTCATGCAATTCCTGGTTTACTCACACCTTGAGTCTACATTGTTCGAAAATAATTTATCATTTCAAGGCTAAAGCGTCTCCATAATAGATATAACGTGTCAAACATCAAGGACGTCGATAGTATTTGAAGACATTCAAAGATATCATTGCGCTCTGAATTGTTGTTCCATATCTTTGTGTAAAATGTCCGAAATTGCTGTGTAGAACCTACGTGAAGGTACCCAAATCAGGCGCTGCGCTTAAATGATCAAACGAGTGCTCTTTTAGATATCCTACTTGTATTCAAAACTATTCGATATAACTAAATGCTTCATAATCTGACAAAACAAAATAGAGATTTAGCCTCATATAGTGAGTACTACATCAATGCTTCTTACCTTGTCAACAATGATTCCTTTTCTTCATCCGCTTTTAAAATATATGCCTTTAATTTGGAATTCTCATTGTCCCTTTTTGATAGTTCCAACATATTGCTACAAAATAAGCGCAACTGATTTATCTGAGGCACATTTTGTTTGGTTGGATGAACATCCTTTGGGGAAATATCCAAACACTTATCCTTTAATATGTATATAGTAAGTTGATAACCTGGTCTGATGATTATAACTTTAATGCGTTAGTTTTGAATCTAAGCTTCAATTCGATTAACGTAAAATAATTATACCACAGTGCTTACTTCAAAACAATTGAATGGTTAAAAAGAGTTGGAAAACATTCATAAAACATTGGAAAACTGAATATCTACAATTTAACTTCTGTTGTTTACATAAAATTTAGACCAAAACTTCGAAAAATAATCAGGCAAGAACCATTCGTTTATTTTGAAGGACTAATTGTTTGGTTATTAAATGGTCCTTATCAAAATCCAGCGTCATCATTCAAATAATGAAATCTACCAACTGTTGCACCATACATAATTACACTTCTGAGTTGAGCAACTAATTTCGCTTCGTGGGATTGATTGATTGGAGTTTAACGCCGTTTTCAACAATTTCTCAGTTATATCACGGCGGCCAGTTCACCTACTCATGCATTTCCTGGTTTACTCACACCTTGAGTCTACATTGTTCGAAAATAATTTATCATTTCAAGGCTAAAGCGTCTACATAATAGATATAACGTTTCAAACATCAAGGACGTCGATAGTATTTGCAGACATTCAAAGATATCATTGCGCTCTGAATTGTTGTTCCATATCTTCGTGTAAAATGTCCGAAATTGCTGTGTAGAACCTACGTGAAGCTACCCAAATCAGGCGCTGCGCTTAAATGATCAAACGAGTGCTCTTTTAGAAATCCTACTTGTATTCAAAACTATTCGATATAACTAAATGCTTCATAATCTGACAAAACAAAATAGAGATTTAGCCTAATATAGTGAGTACTACATCAATGCTTCTTACCTTGTCAACAATGATTCCTTTTCTTCATCCGCTTTTACAATATATGCCTTTAATTTGGAATTCTCGTTGTCCCTTTTTGATAGTTCCAACATATTGCTACAAAATAAGTGCAACTGATTTATTTGAGGCAAATTTTGTTTGGTTGGATGAACATCCTTTGGGGGAATATCCAAACACTTATCCTTTAATATGTATATAGTAAGTTGATAACCTGGTCTGATGATTATAACTTTAATGCGTTAGTTTTGAATCTAAGCTTCAATTCGATTAACGTAAAATAATTATACCACAGTGCTTACTTCAAAACAATTGAATGGTTAAAAAGAGTTGGAAAACATTCACAAAACATTGGAAAACTGAATATCTACAATTTAACTTCTGTTGTTAAACATAAAATTTAGACCAAAACTTCGAAAAATAATCAGGCAAGAGCCATTCGTTTATTTTGAAGGACTATTTGTTTGGTTATTAAATGGTCCTTATTAAAATCCAGCGTCATCATTCAAATAATGACATCTACCAACTGTTGCACCATACGTACATACAATTCCGAGTTGAGCAACTCATTTCGCTTCGTGGGATTGATTGATTGGAGTTTAATGCCGTTTTCAACCATTTCTCAGTTATATCACGGCGGCCAGTTCACCTACTCATGCATTTCCTGGTTAACTCACACCAGTACTCCACCCAACAATCTTCCCAAGCAATGGGCTGCTTTCCCACATAGACTTAGCCCATTGGTGGAAGATAATTGGTGTGGGAAAGAGCTATTATAAATACTTTTTCACGTAGAAAATTTCAACGCAGTTCCTTTGTCTTATTAATTTAGATCAACGAACAAAGATTTGGGATTAATTCAGATCAGTATAACGTTTAGTTAAGGTTAGTGAATGAAGCATTTAAGCTTCGGTTTTTTAACTCCCATTGCAATACAACTACTCTGTTATGTGTATCTCAGATGGACGAACAATCTCGCCTCAGTGAAAAGTCAGGAATCAGTATAGAGGTCCATGCTTTCGTACATAATGAGACAAGTTTTACCTATTTGTCTGGGCTTCAAATCTTTTATCAGCGTTTGACAAATTGTGTTGAGCAGTCGCGACTTGATTCTTCAAATTCGTTATTATGTTCTGTAATCTTTTTACAAGAAACATGGTATTAACGCTTTTCTACATACAACAAACCTGCAGCAGACGATTTTGAAAACATACCCGAAAAAAATGGAAACTTTCCTTTAAATTAGAGTTCTCTATTGAATAGAGTTGAAAACATGGTGACAAAAGGAGAAATTGCTCGTTTTGAACAATTCCTTCTTTTGTCGCTATGTTTTCAAAAAGCCGTCTGCCGCAGAGACGTCAGAAAGCGTCTATATGTGGAAAAGGGTTACAGGAAATCATATAAGGAAATAAAACGTTGATCTTTGTAAAATTAGACATCGAGATTCAAAAAATAAAAAGTTTGCATATACAATATCGATAAGATCATCAGTAGAAGGAGTAAAGCTTCTGCTGCCATTTTAAGGTCTTAAGGATAACACAACTAAGGATCAAACTGGTTTTTGTTTCTTCAGGTTAACCACTGTTTCAGAACCTTCAAAGTTAACATCAGTTGTCTGGATGGTACAAACCATGCACAAAGAAACGTGACAATTACGGAAACGTAGACTTAAAACGTAAAAGTGCTCACTTTAATAGAGTGTAATGCATTTAGTGTCCCCTTTGAAAAGGTTTAAAACACGTCGTCCTGAAAAAACAGTGTTCATACAACTCTTTCAGACTTTTTTTTTCCAAACAAGTTTTTAATCTACAACTATATCATTGACATTACCGTGTCTTTGTTTTCTCAAATTGCTGTTCTAACTTTTCTTTTTCCTGCTGTACATCCTTTAACTTTTTGTTTATTTCTTTTTCTGTTTTCCTGAAAAGCATAAATCAAGGGCTTGCTGTGTAATTTGAATTAACATATGAATGTCAAATTGACATTGATTTATACTGGGACGTATATAGGATCTACGGTCCTGATTTATTACATACACCTGTATAATATATGACTGTTTTCAGTTACATTCCAATGGTTACCTCACTGTTACATGAATACGTCTGAGTCCTTGCACGAATAAAGGTTCAAGGTGGTGTTTTTAAAATATGTAGGTTCAGACCATCTTGTCCTCCTGCACAGTCTTATCAGAATCTACACTTGTTACAAAAATCCTCTTACAAATATGTGTAAGTAATATGTGAATAGTTAAGATCTTGACCGGACTGTGCGGATGCAAAGGCTGATTTAGATATATACTGTTCACAAAAGCCAATTTGTATTTTTCCTATACACTTACTCAATTATAAGTTTCAAATGAATTTATTCTTTCCGTAAATATATTAAGACTTTTTGATAGAGAACTCGGTTACGCTTTCTCCATAAGGGTATCTTTGAAGGCTTTCTGGATGCACATCTTCTATTTAACATCAAACCATTATGCTTACACGTTGAATTAACAACAATATTGAACATCCTAACTGCGCGTGTATAAAAGCATAACTATTTGCCGTCCCGCGAGAAAACTAACAGTGTAGACTCTGCGTAAAGTATCGTCCCGTATCAGCTTAAGCATGCCGCTCAGGCTTACCCGGATAGACACTTTTCGCCTCCTATATATTTTCTGTTTCTGGAATCCTTACTCTATACCCTTTATCTCCCTGAGATGGGATGTGTCGGCCCGGATCAGTCTGCACAGAATGCGCAGGCTGATCTGGGTCGAATTACGCAGAGGCCATAATATTGGTTTTCTTGCGGGACGGCTCATTAATGCTATCTTCATATCTATATAAAAAAAATTATATGGAAAAAAGTACGAATGGTAACTTATGTTTTCATTTTGATTTTAAAGAAAGTACCCACTTTTCTCGCTTGTCTGTCTGTTCTTTCATTTCATTTTCAGACGACTTCTGTTCCATTGCTTGTACATCGCTTTTTTAAAATAAATAGATTAAAAGTAAAATAGGTTTAGATGACTTTAAAAAATGAGAAAAAGAAAGTTATATATATATATATTTATCAGTTTGAAATAGAAATATATTCCTTAATAGATGTTCAGTGTTTTTGATACAGATCTCGGTTATCCTTTCTTTGCTAAGTCATCTATAAAAGCTATATGGATACAACGCTTCTGATTTACTTTCTTAGTGTATACCTAGTCGGGGGCAGTGTTGTTCTTTCTTTGCTAAGGCATCTAAAAAAGCTATATGGATACAACTCTTCTGTTTTACTTCAATCCATTATGCTAATAAGTTGACTGGAGAATCAAATCAAGGCTAATTGGAAGTATTTTATAAGTGCTGTTCTTTCCTTTGATTATCAATAGTCTTTCAAATAAAATTTCTAATTCGAATCGATACAATTACCTAAATAGAAATTTAAAAACAAGTACACACTTTTCTCCTGCTTTTCCTGCATGTCTGTCTGCTCGTTCATTTCACTTTCAGACGACTTCTGTTCCTTTAATTTTACATCGCTTTTATTAAAAAAAGAAAGATATAAAAGAGAAATAAAATTGTGACAACTGCCTATGTGCTATAAGTAAATAAGAAAAAGATAATCATGAAGGAGTGGTTGACCTTTCTTATTGTATACCTAGGTCGTCGCAGTGTGGCTTTAATCATTTACCACATACAGACGAATATACAACAGACGATAATACAACAGACGACTTTGAAAACATTTTGGTAAAAGGATAAATTGCCCACAATGAGCAGTTTCTTATTTTGCCACACCGTTTTCAACTCTTTTCAATAACTAAACATTCAACTATAGATCGAGGGCTTGGCGTGAAACAGTTGTAACTTAAATCCTATTTGAAACCCTGGTATTAGGGCAATTTTGACCCTTTTGTAAACAATGCAAATTTAGGTGCAATTGCTCAAAACGAGCAATTGGCACCTAAATTTCCATTGTTTTCCAACAAAAATGATTTAACGATTATAAAGACTTGATGGTGAAGTGATTAACATTGGTAACAAATTACCAATTTTAGTTACAACCGTTTCACGCCAAGCCCCCGAGATATTTTGGGTATTTGTTCATAGATCATTTTAATGTCGTCTGCTTGCAGAGTTGTCGTAAAGTGGGAAAGAGGTCAACAATCTACCTGATGTGAAATGGTGCAGTGAAACATGAAGGTGAATATGTATCAAGTGAATATTTTGAAGGTGAAAAATGTATCAAGTGAAATCTTTAACGGTGAAAATGTGTCAAGTGGATATTTAGAAATATCATTTTGGTAGCAAAGATGGATGCACTGTGGACGGAGGATAAATTACCATTGAGCACTTTATCCTTTTCATAACCATTTTACGTATATTATCAACATTTACTTCATATCGTGACCTTCAGCTTCAATATGCTCCTACAAACATTGGTTGAATTTAATTTGTACTTTACGACGATTTCAACA
Organism: Serripes groenlandicus; assembly: GCA_031761405.1. Classification (NCBI taxonomy): domain Eukaryota; kingdom Metazoa; phylum Mollusca; class Bivalvia; order Cardiida; family Cardiidae; genus Serripes; species Serripes groenlandicus. Next base: position 49,564,126 of record JASEVX010000006.1, read on the forward strand.
CTATATCAGTTATATCACGTCGACAGTAAACGTATTCATGATGATAGAGAAATACTAAGATCAGCCTGTGTATCAGTTTGATCTTCAAAGATGATTCATTATATACATGATACTGACCAACGTCCTGTGATAAAAAGTAATAAGAAAAATTTCACCCTTAACCTGATATCGACGACTTTTTGCGGCAGACGACTTTTGGAAATATTATGAGAAACTAACACAATGCTTAAACTGAGCAGTTACTTTTTTCTCAAAAGATGTGAATCGTTCACTACGAGTTATGTCTCCTTCTGACACAATATTTTGAAAAGCCATGTGCTGCAGATGCCTCAAAATGCGTTTTCAAGTCAGAAAGGGTTAATTATTTACCTTGGATTGGCCACTCCAGTGTTTGTATCACTCATTGCAAGCACACTTCTCCTCTGATTTACCTATCGTTGACTCAAATGAGTCAGTTCTCAGTGGTTGACTAGTATCATAAAGATATAGAATTATACATATCAATAGTTTATTGAAGCTTAATTTTATATAAGTCCATTTTTGTACAAATACGTGAGTAAAACCCTCTTGGTACATACATATTTTGACAAAGAGGCCTTAATTGAGTTTACTACATGCCATGAACATTTTTGTACGACAAGTTTTTAAAAGTTTACTTAGTTTTGAATTTTACTTCATTTTATTAATATTTGCTATCATCCATAATGAAATAAGGCAACCATGTTGGATTTATAAATTGGTTTGTAAGATTTGCTTCCCTCATACCATTATTGAAAGAATGATCAGCCATTGACTGTAATATATAAATAGCTGAACATCAACATGCGATATTTATATACATGTGAGAAATGTGGTTCAATGGTTAAAATGCTTACCGGTCATTTTCTCCTTCTACCTCCATGTCAGTAAGCTGTAAAGGTTGACCTTCGGAGCTCCCCAATTTCGGACTCTGCTTTGTTCTTGCAAAATATTAAGTAATATGTCATTAGATAAGGAACACAAAGTTATGGACAACATCTACTTAAACAATATCATCACCATCATTGATGTCGCCAATACTAGATATAGTATGCAGTTCAAACTATTTTATTGATACTAAAGACCATATTTATGTTGAAAAACGAAAAAGTTATATCTTATGTAATAGTTGATCGAATAAGTAACAAGAGATCGAAGTCAGTATCGCAACAGCATCTACATTGACATCCTTGTTGTCGTATTTACCATATGTCTTTTAAACAGTTTTTTGATAAAACAAACATGTTTATGTTGAGAAAAAAACAACGAATAAGTAACATCATGCATAAGGAATGGGTGATTTACTAATGACTAGAGATCAGAGATAGAGTCTACATCACCAACAACATAATCATCCTTGTCGTCGTAATCACCATCTGACATTTTAATTGTTTTATGGAAACAATAGGGTTTGTGTTGGAAAAAGCCCGAATAAGTAACTTTATAAATAATAACGAATGGAACTATTAACCAGAGGTAGGAGACAGCAGCTACAACAACGGCATCAACATCGTTGTTGTTGTGTCGCCGTCATC
>JASEVX010000006.1:49565878-49663728 GCA_031761405.1 Serripes groenlandicus
TCCTATTGTTTCCATAAAACAATTAACATCTCAGATGGTGATTACGACGACAAGGATGATTATGTTGTTGGTGATGTAGACTCTATCTCTGATCTCTAGTCATTATTCAATCACCCATTCCTTATGCATGCTGTTACTTATTCGGTTTTTTTTCTCAACATAAACATGTTTGTTTTATCAAGAAAACTGTTTAAAAGACATATAGTAAAGACGACAACAAGGATGTCGATGTTGATGCTGTTGCGATACTGACTTCGATCTCTTGTTACTTATTCGATCAACTATTACATAAGATGTTACTTATTCGATCAACTATTACATAAGATGTTACTTTTTCGTTTTTCAACATAAATATGGTCTTTAGTATCAATAAACCCTTTGAAATGCATACTGTATCTAGTATTGGCGACATCAATGATGGTGATGTTATTGTTTAGGTAGATGTTGTCCATAACTTTGTGTTTCTTATCTAATGACATATTACTTAATATTTTGCAAGTCCGAAATTGGCGAGCTCCGGAGATCAACCTTTACATCTTCCTAACATGGAGGTAAAAGGAAAAAATGACCTGTAAGCATTTTAACCATTGAACCACATTTCTCACATGTATATAAATATCGCATGTTGATGTTCAGCTATTTATATATCACAGTCAATGTCTGATCATTGTTTCAATACTGGTATAAGGGAAGCAAATCTTACAAACCAATTTATAAATCCAACATGGCTGCCTCATTTCATTATGGATGATAGCAAATATTAATAAAATGTAAGTAAACTTTTAAAAACTTGTCGTACAAAAATGTTCATGGCGATGTAGTAAACCAAATTAAGGCCTCCTTGTCAAAACATGTATGTACCATAAGGGTTTTACTCACGTATTTGTACAAAATGGACTTATATATAATTAAGCTTCAATAAACTATTGATATGTATAATTCTATTTCTTTTTGATACTAGTCAGCCAATGCAAATTGACAAATTGACAAAGTCGAAGTTAGGAATATCAGAGGAGAAGTATGCTTGCAAAGATGATACAAACCCTGGAATAGAAATGGCCGATCCAAGGTAAATTAATTAATGAAAACGCATTTTGACGCATCTGCAGCACATGGCTTTTCAAAACATTGTGTCAAAAGGAGACACAACTCATAGTGAACGATTCACCCTTTTGAGAAAAAAGTAGAAGTAATTGCTCTGTTTAAGCAATTTGTCAGTTTCTCATGATATTTCCAAAAGCCGTCTGTCGCAAAAATTCGTCGATATCAGGTTAAGGGTGAAATGTTTTCAAATTATCTTTTTCAAGGGACGTCGGTCAGTATAATGTATATAATGAATCATCTTTGAAGATCAAACGGATACACAGGCTGCTCTTAGTAATCTCTGTCATCATGACTACGTTTACTGTCGACGTGATATAACTGATATAGTGTTGAAAACGTCGTAAAGTACAAATTAAATTCAACCAATGTATGCAGGAGCGTTGGTTTATTATAAACCGTGAGCATATTGAAGCTGAAAGGTCACGAGATGAAGTAAATGTTGATAATTTACTAAAATGGTTAGAAATGGAGAAAGTGCTTAAATGTAGTTTCTCCTCCGTCCCCAGTGCATTCATCTTTGTATCAAGAGGATATTTATAAATATCCACATGATACATTTTCACCTTCAATGTTTTCACTGTATCACTTCATACCAGGTAGATGGTTAACCCTTTCCCACGACTACTCTGCAGCAGACGACTTTAAAATGATCTAGGAACAAATACCCAAAATATCTATAATTGAAAGTTTAGTTTGAAAAGAGTTGAAAACAGTGTGGCAAAAGAAGAAACTGCTCATTTTGGGCAATTTCTCCTTTTGCCAAAGTGTTTTCAAATGTCGTCTGCTGTAGATTCGTCAGTATGTGGTAAAGGATTAAAGCCACACTGCACCGATTTTTTTCATTTTTATATCTTTCTTTTTTTAATAATAGCGATGTAAAATTAAAGGAACAGAATTCGTCTGAAAGTGGAAAAGAAAAGCATACAGACAAGCAGAAAAAGGCAGGAGAAAAGTGTGTACTTTTTTAAAAAACTCTATTTAATTGTATCGATACGAAATTAGCAATTTTATTTGAAAGACTATTGATAATAAAAGAAAGAACAGCAATTATAAAATACTTCCAATTAGCCTTGATTTTATAAACATGCCGTGAGGATTTTCCGTATTGTTCTCCAGTCAACTTGCTAGCACAATGGATTGAAGTAAAACAGAAGAGTTGTATCCATATAGCTTTTATAGCTTCCTTAGCAAAGAAAGAATAACCGGAATCTGTTTTAAAAACACTGAGCATTTATTTAAGGGATATATTACTGATATTTTGTTTTATAAAACTTGGTGTCTTCTGCTGTAAATTCGTCTGTATGTGGTAAATGATTAAAGTCACACTGCGCCGTCTAGGTACACATTAAGAAAAGATCAACACTCCTTCATGATAACTTTTTTTCTAATTTACTTATAGCACATAGGCAGTTGTTGCAACTTTTTTTTACTTTTATATCTTTTTTTTTTAATAAAGCGATGCACAAACAAAGGAACAGAAATCGTCTAAAAGTGAAATAAAAAAGCAGACAGACAAGCAGGAAAAGGCGGGGGAAAGGTGCGTAGGATATTTTTTTTTAAAACTCTATTTAGTTTTCTGATTCGTATTTATTTATTTGTCATATAAATTTTACATGTATTGTATCGATACGAAATTAGAATTTTTATTTGAAAGACATTTGATAATCAAAGAAAGAACAGCAATTATAAAATACTTCCAATTAGCCTTGATTTTATAAACATGCTGTCAGGAGTTTCCGTATTGATCTCCAGTCAACTTGTTAGCACAATGGATTGAAGAAAAACAGAAGAGTTGTATCCATATAGCTTTTATAGATGCCTTAGCAAAGAAAGAATGACCGAGATCTGTATGAAACTGAACATCTATGTAAGGGATATATTTCTATATCAACTGATATATTGTTTTATAAAACTTCTTGTCGTTTGCTGTAGATTCGTCTGTTTGTGGTAAATGATTAAAGCCACACTGCGCCGACTAGGTATACTCTAATAAAGGTCAACACTCCTTCATGGTTATCTTTTTTCTAATGTACTGTGCAACTTTTCTTTTACTTTTATATCTTTCTTTTATTAATAGAAGCGATGGTAAAACAAAGGAACAGAAGTCGCCTGAAAGTGAAATAAACAAGCAGACAGACAAGCAGGAAAAGGCAGAAGAAAAGTGCGAAGCTTTTTTTTAAAACTCTATATAATTTTTCCGATTCGTATCTTTCGTTTTGTCATGTAACTATTATATGTTCTATATCTCGATACAAAATTATCATTTTTTTTTGAAAGACTATTGATAATTAAAGAAAGAGAAGCAATTATAAAATAATTAGCTTTGATTTTATAAACATCCTGTGAGGATTTCCGTATTGTTCTCCAGTCAACTTGTTAGCACAATGGATTGAAGTAAAACAGAAGAGTTGTATCCATATAGCTTTTATAGCTTCATTAGCAAAGAAAGAATAACCGGGATCTGTTTTAAAAACACTGAGCATTTATTTAAGGGATATATTACTGATATTTTGTTTGATAAAACTTGGTGTCGTCTGCTGTAGATTCGTCTGTATGTGGTAAATGATTAAAGCCACACAGCGCCGACTATGTATACAATAAGAAAGGTCAACACTCCTTCATGATTATCTTTTTTCTAATGTACTTATAGCACATAGGCAGTTGTTGCAACTTTTTTACTTTTTTTTTTTTCTATTAATAAAAGCGATGCACAAACAAAGGAACAGAAGTCGTCTGAAAGTGAAATAAAGAACCAGACAGACAAGCAGGAAAATGCAGGAAAAATGTGCGTACTTTTTTTTAAAACTCTATTTAATTTTTCTGATTCGTATTCGTTTTATTTGTCATGTAATCTTTACATGTATTGTATCTATACGAAATCATTATTTTTGTATTTGAAAGACAATTGATAATCAAAGAAAGAACAGCAATTATAAAATGCTTCCAATTAGCCTTGATTTTATAAACATGCATTCAGGATTTTCCGTATTGTTCTCCAGTCAACTTGCTAGCACAATAGATTGAAGTAAATCAGAACAGTTGTATCCATATAGCTTGTATAGCTTCCTTAGCAAAGAAAGAATAACCGGAATATGTATCAAATACAATAAAAATCTATTTAAGGAATGTATTTCTATTTCAAACTGATAAATATATATATATAACTTATTGTAGATGCTTAAAGCCACGATAAACTCCGCCGACTTGGTGTACAATTAGAAAGATCAATAATCATTTATGAGTGTCATTTTCTCATTTATTTAAAGTCATCTAAACCTATTTTACTTTTAATCTATTTATTTTAAAAAAGCGATGTACAAGCAATGGAACAGAAGTCGACTGAAAATGAAATGAAAGAACAGACAGACAAGCGAGAAAAGGCAGGAGAAAAGTGGGTACTTTCTTTAAAATCAAAATGAAAACATTAGTTACCATTCGTACTTTTTTCCATATATTTTTTTTTATATAGATATGAAGATAGCATTAATGAGCCGTCCCGCAAGAAAACCAACATTATGGCCTCTGCGTAATTCGACCCAGATCACCCTGCGCATTCTGTGCAGACTGATCCGGGCCGACACATCCCATCTCAGGGAGATAAGGGTATAGAGTAATGATTCCAGAAACAGAAAATATATAGGAGGCGAAAAGTGTCTATCCGGGTAAGCCTGAGCGGCATGATTAAGCTGATCCGGGACGATACTTTACGCAGAGTCTACACTGTTAGTTTTCTCGCGGGACGGCTCATCAATATATATTTACTCTAAGCGAAAATGTGGAATACTTCTATGGACAAATTATACATTTTGGGCAATTCCTTCTTTTGTCACAATGTTATAGCTGGGAAGGAATTCATAGAAATTGTGCACTTTGTGACAAGTTTTTGAAATTTTGCATGCTGTTTAGTATGAACATAAGCTATTCAAAAACAACCGCATACCAGTTGAGGTAGTCATCGGTGACCGTTATGCACACAATTCAAAATGGCCGCCATCGGAAACAAGAAATGTTATATTTCAGCTATTTATTGTACTAGATTATTGTAATTGAAATACATTTTCCATGTTTTGGGTGCAAGGGAACCTTTAATACGGCTGATATGTGTATTACACCGCTTTCAACAATTGTTTTAGTTTTATCCCGGCCTTTTTTGGGGTAAGTTTCCAGTAATTCTGGTTGATTTATCCTTAAACCAGCCAGTCAGTCGTAATGCTAACTCCGCATCCCTGAGCGCCAAGGAGAGCAGCCATTACTACTATGTGTTAAATCATTTACAAGGGCTTTGATTCATAAAAAAGAATGTTTGAGCGGGTAAGTGAATTGGTGATGTAATGTCCGATCAAAACATTAAGGTTATATACAGACATTGACCAGTTTTTTTGGTGGAGTAAACCATTGACTTTGATTGCAAACTGCCAACAGCTTGATTTAAACTTGAAAAAGTTAAGTGATATGTGAATATCAGTCTGCAGTCTGCAGTAGGTTTAAACAATTACAAAATTATAACTCCTTTTCGTTTGACTTCTTAATCTTATTTAAATAAAAATGGACTCTCTTCTTTGACATTGAGCTGAATGATTCAACCTAAACAATAATATATCTAAAATCAAGCATCATTGTCATTATTTGTGCAGCCCCCTTCGCACTTGCATAATGTTCTACAATGAAGTCCAGCTCGATGGCATTTACAGTTACCTCTACAGGCAACCACGCAGCCACAGTGGAGTAGAATGGAGCATGCCTTACTGACATCTGCCAAATCGGTCCAATATGGCACCCACTCTTTGGTTGTTCTGGTATTCCACTCCCATCCCCATTCACCAGCATTTGGAATCTCAGGTGTTTTCAGAAGAGACTGCTTCCAGACGAATGATGCAGTGAGTTGAGCGCGCTTAGCATGCTGGAACAAAGCATGTTGGGTTGGGGGTATTGAGTCAAGGGATTTGAGTCCATGGGTAAACATAACCTTCCCTGCTTCATTTACCGTGACGGCATCGCAATCTTTACTATACATGAGTACAGTCCATCGCTCAAGGCGTTGCATATGAACTGAGTCAAGTTTCAGACTGGAAGGGTCTTTGGGGATCGCAATTAGGTAGCACCAACCTCAGGATAGGAAGCCCATGCCTTCAATGCAGTCTTTTTTCCAATTCCCAAAATTGCTGACACAACGTCGCATCCTGTGAATGCATGGAAGAAGGGAAGTGCTTCACAATTATGAGGTCCATGCATTTGTGAAATTTGATGGATGGGTATATCTTTATATGATTTCCCTTTCCGAATCCTATCCAATAGCTCTGAAAGGCCTATCTCGTTGAAAAGCTTTATAGCCAACACAACCACATCGCTATCTACTGTCTTTAGGTAGGCCTTAGTGTGGCCCTGCTTGGCAGCATGACGCAAGTGAAGCATCTTTCTTGTGTCAGCTTATTCTTGCTTACACGGTGATAGTTCTGATAGGTCAATTGCTTTATTACTTATAACAATGTTAGCCTTTGTTGTGGTGAAGTCATATAGCGAATGAGCTGTGTACTTCTGAAGCTCCTAACTTATGAACTGAAAAAATTGTCTTTATTCTGCCAATCTTGGAGGAATGTCTGCCATTCGGCTCCTTTTGGCAGAGGTATGTGTGCTGAGACTCTTGTTCGTCGCCTTGCAGTTTCACCTCGTTTGGCTCGAGTTTGTGACTTAAGACTGTTGTCTTTATATGTGTCCCATACAGCGTCTTTCGTTGTGCTGCCTGTCATCTGACTTTGCAAGTATGGGAGCAATTGTATCTGTCTGTATTCTCCAAATACTCTGGCACGCTGGGATTTAATAATGTGTATTACTGCCGCCATATCAAGAACAATCAAAGACGTATCTTTCACTGCTTCAGAGCGACCAGGAACAGGCATACCTGGTGTACAGTATAGAATATCAGACTTGGTTCCTGACCGCAACTTACCTCGATTTGATAAGGACGGAGGTTCACGTTGATTTTCATGTTTGAAGAATTTGTCTATGTTAGTATCAGGTATTGACTGTAAGGATATGAACAATTTAGTGATGAGAACTGCATTTGCTTTCGCAGATCCCAGCTTATCAACACCCCTCTTTAGATCTGCAGGTGGCCTGTTGTTGAATGTAAACAAGTTAGCCCTCGGGATAACGTCAGACAATCGCTTTGAGGCTTTTTCTATTCTGTTACTGACAAACTGGCTAAACATATTTTTACCGACACTCAGGTCTGTTCTTAAGCTAAGTACGATCTCAGGGTCCATGACTTCCCCAGTGTCTAATGTGATGAGCTCTCTACACGTCTCACTAAAGGGATTTACGATTGTGCCCTTCTTGACAATATAACACAGAGCTTTATGATGGCTAAGGAACTGTATCTGTTTAGCAGCTGAGGATTCCGGATGTTCCACACTGTTATCGTTTGAGGCAAAGAAACAGGGATACTCAAACTCATCAAATGCCATTAATACTTCAGGTTTTGAAAGCTCGATGACCTTTTTCTCCTCTTTCTGGCCATATAGGCCCTTTGCTCCACTATCTTCCTGAAACAAAATGGATGCTATGTTCCTGGCTCTGATCAAGTGCCATAAGTGAAGCTTTCTTGTCACCACGTTGCACAATAAACTTGCCCTACATAAAAGCCTCATTGACTGATGGGTGGATGGCTGGAAGTTGTGCCATATCTTTCAAAAAGGCAGGCATCCATCGGGCATAGTTTGTAAGACCGAATGCAAAAGAACCATGGGAACATATCACTGCAAGCACTTAATGTCAAATGCCAATCACCAATTCGTTGACCACGGATAAATCGACAGTTAATTAACAGATAGTCTCTCACTGTTGTCCAGTAGCAAATTGTGGGAGCATTACTGATGAGTCTCTTTTCCCACATCTCAACAGATTCATGAGGCCCATAGCCCCCATGACAGTAATCGTCATATGCCTGGTATTTCTGTTCAGCGTGAGCTAGTAAGCGTACCGCGTATGCTTCATATGCTTGCCACCCAGGAGAGAGGATACAATACCAGAAGTGCATACTTTTGCCACCTGACCAGGATTCACAAAATCTATTGCCTTCTTAACGACAAGCATTGCATGCTTCTGCATAGACATTGTTGAAGCCTTCTCATAGAAGACAGGAAAGACTCCAACCGTGGCCCTTAGTTTAATATCATCTATACATTAGCCATGAGATAAGAACCCAGAGTATGTCACTGGTGTTTCTTTAAGATTGCCCCCTTGTTCGTTCAGGACTTTGTGGACATGCCTAAGCCACGCTTCATCATGCTCCCTTGTACTGAGATTTTCAAAAAACGCTGGCTTGGCAGTTTCTTCCGGGTTTGACGAAAGGACGATTTACCCAGCATGTTCATCAATGTATGGCACGATGGCAGAGTCAGCAGGAAGACATCGATACAAACTAACGGATTTGTTCATTAATGAGATGCATGCTTTTTCCCAAATTTATAACCCAGTATTCTTAAATAGGTCATTTGTTAAAATATGGTATCAAACCACGTGCTTAGTTCTATTTATATAATTGTGTTTGGCTGTTCCATACCTCTAGGTTACTCCACCGTGCGTAAGGAAAAAAACTGTGGAAAAATAGCATCAAGTTTAATAGACAACTGCATTAAAATGAGGTATTATCTTCTCCGTGGTACAAGTATATTGACACACTTTGAAAGTTATTGAGCAAAAGGTTAGTTTTTATGGATGTAAAATACGCTTTAAACAAATTACTGGATACGGAAATAAATTCTTACCATTAACACATACAAAATGTGGTAATATGTGCTTACAGTGGCCGATATATGATAACAAAAAAATTCAAATGGAAAGCGTCACCGAGTTCTCTATCAAAAACAGTCTTAATATATTTACGGAAAGTATAAATTCATTTGGAACTCACAATTGAGTATGTGTATGGGAAAAATACAAATTGGCTTTTGTGAACAGTATAGATCTAAATCAGCCTTGCATCTGCACAGTCTGTTTAAGATCTTAACTATTCACATATTACTTACACACATTTGTAAGAGGATTTTTGTAACAAGTGTAGATTCTGATAAGACTGTACAGGAGGACTATATGGTCTGAACCTATATAGTTTAAAAACACCACCTTGAACCTTTATTCGTGCAAGGACTCAACTGTATTCATGTAACAGTGAGGTAACCATAGGAATGTAACTGAAAACAGACATATAGTATACAGCTGTATGCTATAAATTAGGGACGTAGATCTACTATCCTATCATTCATATGTTAATTCAAATTACACAGCAAACCCTTGATATTATGCTTTTCAGGAAAACAGAAAAAGAAATAAACAAAAAGTTAAAGGATGTACAGCAGGAAAAAGAAAAGTTAGAACAGCAATTTGAGAAAACAAAGACACGGTAATGTCAATGTCTTCGATATAGTTGTAGATTAAAAACTTGTTTTGAAAAAAAAAGTCTGAAAGAGTTGTATGAACACTGTTTTTTCAGGACGACGTGGTTTAATCTTTTCAAAGCGGCCACTAAATGCATTACAATCTATTAAAGTGAGCAATTTTACGTTTTAAATCTATGTTTCTGTAATTGTCACGTTTCTTTGTGCATGGCTAGTACTATCCAGACAACTGATTTTAACTTCAAAGGTTCTGAAACAGTGGTTAACCTGAAGAAAAAATACTGGTTTGATCCTTAGTTGGGTTATCCCTAAGACCTTAAAAATGGAAGCAGAAGCTTTACTCCTTGTACTGATGATCTTATCGATATTGTATATGCAAACTGTTTCTTTTTTGAATCTCGATGTCTAATTTTACAAAGATCAACGTTTTATTTCCTTATATGATTTCCTGTAACCCTTTTCCACATATAGACGCTTTCTGACGTCTCTGCAGCAGACGGCTTTTTGAAAACATAGCGACGAAAGAAGGAATTGTTCAAAACGAGCAATTTCTCCTTTTGTCACCATGTTTTCAACTCTATTTAATAGTGAACTCTAATTTAAAGGAAAGTTTCCATTTTTTCGGGTATGTTTTCAAAATCGTCTGCTGCAGGTTTGTTGTATGTAGAAAAGCGTTAATACCATGTTTCTTGTATAAAGATTACAGAACTTAATAACGAATTTGACGAATGAAGTCGCGACTGCTCAACACAATTTGTCAAACGTTGATAAAAGATTTGAAGCCCAGAAAAATAGGTAAAACTTGTCTCATTATGTACGAAAGCATAGACCTCTATACTGATTCCTGCCTTTTCACTGAGGCGAGATTGTTCGTCCATCTGAGATACACATAACAGAGCAGTTGTAGTGCGATGGGAATTAAAAAGCCGAAGCTTTAATGCTTCATTCACTAACCTTAACTAAACGTTATACTGATCTGAATTAATCCCAAATCTTTGAACTTAACTGAATAAGGTTTATTCATAAAAAACCTTCAAGAGCACACTCGTATGTTCGTTGATCAAAATTAATAAGACAAAGGAACTGCGTTGAAATTTTCTACGTGAAAAAGTAGTTATAATAACTCTTTCCCACACCAATTATCTTCCACCAATGGGCTATGTCTATGTGGAAAAGCAGCCCATTGCTTGGGAAGATTGTTGTGTGGAGTACTGGTGTGAGTAAACCAGGAAATGCATGAGTAGGTGAACTGGCCGCCGTGATATAACTGAGAAATTGTTGAAAACGGCGTTAAACTCCAATCAATCAATCCCACACCAATTAAGTTTTCACTCGATTGTTATTTACTTCCTATCTGAATTAGGGAGGGATCTTAATACAATAGTGACGGTGCAAAGAAGCGAAATGAGTTGCTCAACTCAGAAGTGTTTGTACGTATGGTGCAACAGTTGGTAGATGTCATTATTTGAATGATGACGCTGGATTTTAATAAGGACCATTTAATAACCTAACAAATAGTCCTTCAAAATAAACGAATGGCTCTTGCCTGATTATTTTTCGAAGTTTTGGTCTAAATTTTATGTTAAACAACAGAAGTTAAATTGTAGATATTTAATTTTCCAATGTTTTATGAATGTTTTCCAACTCTTTTTAACCATTCAATTGTTTTGAAGTAAGCACTGTGGTACAATTATTTTACGTTTATCGAAATGAAGCTTCGATTAAAAACTAACGCATAAAAGTGATAATCACCAGACCAGGTTATCAACTTACTATATACATATTAAAGGATATATTTGTGGATATGCCCACAAAGGATGTTCATCCAACCAAACAAAATGTGCCTAAGATAAATCAGTTGCCCTTATTTTGTAGCAATATGGTGGAACTATCAAAAAGGGACAATGAGAATTCCAAATTAAAGGCATATATTGTAAAAGCGGATGAAGAAAAGGAATCATTGTTGACAAGGTAAGAATCATTGATGTAGTACTCACTATATGAGGCTAAATCTCTATTTTGTTTTGTCAGATTATGAAGCATTTTGTTATATCGAATAATTTTGAATACAAGTAGGTTTTTATACCTGCGTCCTAAACGGTAAACGTGTGCATTCGCCAACTAAAACAGGTATTAATCTATTTGCATTTTTTAATTGAGCGGTGCTCAAGGAAATACAGTCAAATGACACTAAATTTTGTGAAACTGATCTGACTTTGCGCTGTACGTCAATTAGTCATAGAAACGTCTGAAACCTAGTGTCTATATGGATTCGAAACTATGTTTTAAGAATGTTTTTTTACAAAATGTATTGTTATAACCAGAACAAAAACTTTATTCGACAAGTACATATTACTTAGTAAAAATATTTACAATAAATATACATGTTTTACAATTGTCAAAGTCTCTATCAATCAATCAAACACTTGCACACACGCATAGTATGTAACAGATAGATAGAAAATGCATTAATAAATGTATCACACACACATGGGCAAAAGTTAGGTTCCCCCAGATTCAGATTTATATTTTCCAAAAAGTGAAAAGAGCACACATGTGAACATTTGGACGCAGGGGCCGATTTAGGTACCTTCCCGTAGGTTCTACACAGCAATTTCGGACATTTTACACGAAGAAATGGAACAACAGTTCAGAGCGCCATTATATCTTTGCTACCGACGTCCTTTATGTTTGACACGTTATGCTTGTTAATGGAGACGCTTTAGCCTTGAATTGATAAATGATTAGAGAACAATGTACACTCAAATTAGACTGCAAACAAAGTGCATGCTAATCTGATTATATAATGTTCGAACAGAAAAGGACAAGTAAACGCATGTATGACTCTACTAAAATACTTTATAAACCATTTGTTTATTATAATTCTTTAAAGGCTTAGTGCTTTAGCAGGCGCGAGGTTACTGGATAACAATCCGAACATAGCGGACCTCAGTGATAAAAACAGACCAACTAAACTTGCAGAACAATATTCTGAACTCTACGACAACGAGTGGACGGATGCATTTACAACATTGCAGGATGACGGCCTGACTGATGAGGTCCAATGTATTACAGTGCTGCTTACCATATTAACAGTGCGTAGGGCTACTTGTGTTGTACTTAGTGGATTTTCTTTCATCTTATCAATATGCTGATGGTTTCCTTTTTTTTTAAATTAGTGACTTAAATTACTTTTAGTTGTTAAATTGTTTGCCCAACCGTAGTGCATCAACCAATCATATTACACCATTTTAAATGATAAACAATACTCTGTTAGATACATCTAAATAGACCCTTGATGTACTGATACTTTGGATTATTCTGATCTGAGTTCAGCTCCTAGATTTTAAAACTATGTAAATAAAAGTTAAACCAAGGACTTTTGAACGGTTAGCTGATGCAAAAACACCAAAAGTTTTTTTTTAACTTAAAGCCACTAAAATTCAGATGGCACGAAAAAAAAAAAAAAAAATCGAATTCGCCCTAAATGTTATTCTTTATGTTATCCAAGTAAAACCAGGGTAGAAAATGTATCGTTTTTTATCAATAAAGTGAACTTGAGTCGTTTTCAATTGTCCCGATGAAGGGGTTTCCTATTTAAAAATTTGGGGTTGAAAAAGTATCAAAAACAAGAAAATCTCACCGATTATAGGGGTATGTAATATGTCAGTTATTATATTTTAATGCCCCAAATACAAAAATAACACTTATTTTCTTAAAATTGGAAATTTTATTTTTTTTCGACAGTTGGGTATCTGGAGTTCAGTCGCTTTAACATCTTTGTCAAAGTTTATCTTTGACAACTTCTGTTTAAGCAGCACTGGCTGATAGCATTCAAACATAATTCATCGTCCGTCGTGCGTCCGTCCATGTCCTTTTGCTTAAGCAACTTTTCCTCTCTAACAACTAAATGCGACAAAACCTCACATTTAGCATCAATATTTTCTCAAATCCTTCATAATATTTTGATTCATTCAGCATTCTGGTTGTTTAACCGTTCTTGCCTGAAAATTTAAAAAAAAAAAATTAACATAATTTTTAATTATTTCATAAAAATAGTTCCTTTGATGACTCTCTACCACATTTTTTTTCGATCCATATTGATTGGTTGAAACATGGTCCTTATCGGGCGGTGCATCACATTCTTAAAGTAAACAATTGGAAAATCTGCTTCTCAGAACATTTATGTTTCTAGGATAGCAAACTACAAGATTCACTCAAGCGATGCTGATTGATAAAAAAAAACATGGCCACAAGTATATGGAGTTATTCTGCCTGGTTGCAATGGAGCGATACTGGCTCTCATGTGCAGTTTGTTCTAATAAACGTAATAGTTAGTCGATGTAGGTTCGGCTCGGACTTTATATCGTATACGAGGGAATACATCAATTTATAACATCCTTTCATTTGGAATGTTAGCTCATTCAATTAACGCTTGTCAAATTATCTGAGCCGTTGGTTTTCTCACAGAACGGCTCATATATGATTGTATATAATCATAATAATACATATAACCCACATTTCTGTAGATTGAAACTATCAAAACAAATTGTGACTACTGGGAATTTTATTTTCATATTTATGCTGTCTGTTTGCATCATTGTAGACGACATATTTGACCTGCGAAGAGAAAGCGAAGTCCCAACATGAAGGATTGCTTCAGTCTGTTTCGGAGTTTCTGAAGGTATGATTTGTTATAAATGCGTTATAAATGCGTTATAGAAAAACATGTTAAATGTCAGAACAGTGAATGAGTTTCCCAACAATCGGGATTTGTTCGGCTATGTATACTCACGTTTGAAATACTACAACTCCATTCATTCGACAATTAAATGACTGCACTTCCGATCAGATTCAATCCGAATGAATGTGGATTTTAACGCACATGTATTGCGAGTTTTATTTTGAAATCGCATCACATACGGAATAGCGATTGTAAATGTACTAAATAATGACATAAGACGATCAACTATAAATGGCCAAGATTATTTCAATACAGATCTCGAGTTTTTACTTCATTTCACATCAAGTTTATTGAAATATAAACGTTCTCATGATTATTTCAATATTGAGGTTTTATTTCATTTCACCTCGCTCAGATCACAAATTCAATTACTTTCGATGGCAATCGAGGTTAGATTGCAATGAAATCTATAACACGTCAATTCATTTAAATATTGACAACATTTGTTGAACGAATAATGGGTGGTTAACACTTTTTTTTTGAAAGGTCAAGATCCACAAATGAGCCGTCCCGCGAGAAAACCAACGTTATGACCTCTGCGTAATGTATCGACCCAGATCAGCCTACGCAGTCCGCGCAGACTGATCCGGGCCAACACATTCCGTCTCAGGGGATAGAGGTATAGATTAATGATTCATGAAACAGAAAAATCCGGAGGAGTCGAAAAGTATCTGTCCTGCGCGGCATGCTTATGCTGATCCGGGTCGATACTTTACGCAGAGTCTATAATGGTTTTTTTTCACGGGACGGCTCAAATCCTTTTGACATGTACATGTACATCTGTAAAGGAGAATCATTACAAGCTCCTGTTTCAGGATGAAAAACTGCCGCCTGAGATGAGTAAACACTTCAAAGAAACTCGGAAGAAGAATTACAAAGATTACCTACCAGAACTTAAACAGGTAATAATCAAATCCGAGATTGGAGTAAATTGAAACTTATCGTATCATTTATAAATAAGTGAATGCTGAATTTGAGGAATTGATGAAAAATACTATCTTTTTAACATCAACGAATCTTATTTTCGATAAATCCATTGTTTTCATTACCACGGACAACTTAACTATTCGAATATTAAGCGGGGAATACTATTCACCACTCTTCTCACAACGGCTTTGGTGCAGTTAAGATGAAAGTCGCAGGCTTCAGAATTTTCATTTGAGAACCTTTTCAAAAAACCTACACAAGACCGTGTTAACCCACAACAAAAATTAGTCTCTCTATATGGTACATATGCAATAATAACAATACATAGGAGCCGTTCCATGAGAAAACCAACAGTATGGACTCTACGTCATGTATTGATCCTGATCATCCTGCGCATTCCGCGCAGACTTATCCGGGCGGACAAATTCCGTCTCATGGAAATAGAGATATAGAATATTGATTCTTAAAACAGAAAATCCACAGGAGGCGAAAAGTGTCTGACCGGGTTAGCCAGCGCTGCATGCTTAAGCTGAACCGGGTCGATACTTTACGCATAGTCCACAATGTTGGGTTTCTCGTAGAACGGCTCATATAGTATTGAAAGTTGATTATCAATGTATAACTACAATGTTGAGGAAGCTTGACATAACGATCAAGCCACTAATTAAGAGGGCATGCATAAGGTAAATGTAGGATACCTAGTGATATCTTATATAATGTAGCTGGTTCAGTGACATTAAGATAATGTAATGTGTCCGTACACTTTAGCTCACATTTGGTGTAACGTGACATACTAGTAGACCACACTGACAATATAATGAGATAGGTTGGTGACCCAATATCTCCAAGATTACATGGGTCATATCATTTGAACAATTTTTATTTTTACTTGACAAGTTGTTTGAACAGTCTAGCATACGGTCCTTATTCAGTGCTTATTATTATTGATAATATTATCAATATAATTATCACTGTTATTATAATGAAAGTAACAATTATACTACTAAATAATGAAATATGTATTATTTTTATTATCATCAATAGTAAATGTTAATGATCATTACTATTATTATTATTATCATCAATCAGGTCTTGGAATCGAAATTAACAAGCATTGAAGACGTGACAAAGAAGCGGCTAAGATCAATTGCAAGTTTTCATAACAAATGTCTCGAGATCTGCTGGCTGATGTGTATTCAAGATCCCCCCATGTATATTGACTGTAGAACAAAGTTACGGGGTGAGAAATACTATAAGGGCCAGTACAAGGAATACACACGATCGGGACCGATCATCGACTACGTGGTATGGCCACCTGTCTACCTGCAGAAGGATGGACCAATCCTGTGTAAGGGGACAGTTCAATGTACACAGTCCAAAGATGATACAAACATAACACAACAAAAACCAAAGGGATCCAAGGGTACAGTGTTGAAAGTAGATGCGTCAAAGTCTGTGCCCTTGAAATCGAACCTATCAAGCCTGATGAATGATACGTTAACCACCGGTAAAAAAGGCAATCGTTCTAAGAGTGCTAATTTTTCAGGTGAGACAAAAGGTTTCGAGAGATCTGATCTGGCAATTTGGACTAAAGATGGAAATGGAGGCGAACAAACGCCAGCGAAGTTTGAACCAAATGACTCTTCGTCCCACTTGTAGTAATTCGAGCTATCTAATTCAATATTTTGAATCTATAACTTGAGGTTAATTGTTGAAGTATCATTGACAAAACCCTTTCGTTTAACATGACAATTATTTAATGTGATTTAAATGCATAAGTTGTGAATTTAATTTTAAACGTATACTTCTCTTTTGTGAACGACTGAAAGGGGAATCGACGTGTCTTTTATTGGTTTATCTATTTCTAAGTTTAACATCTTCCTGTTGGATGCCATTTATCCGAAATTTTAATCCCCATTACATATGTTTAAGATTACACAAAACATATGATCTTGGCTGTTGTTTTAATGAATAAGATTTTAAGATAAACACTGAGGAATACGGCAAGGTCATGACCCGAAAGACGTTTTAGATCCGTTATTGTGCAACTTTATCTCCATTACAAGGGACATAATTCGCGATCTTTAACAGAATATGTAAAATAGAAATACACGTATAATCAATGTAGTAAATCAGACACTATTCTTTTAATCAGAATTAAGTCATATTATTCATGGTTGCTGGTGGATATGTTAGCGTGAATCTTTATCCCCATTCAAAGGGACATAATTCACCATTTTTAACAGAATTTGTAAAATAAAGATACTTGTATAAAGATTGAAGAAAGTCGAAAACTTTTCTAAAAAGCTATATATTCTTTTCGTATGTTTAATCTGAAAGTTTAACATTTTATATATGCTTACATATACTCCATGTTTCTTGTCATTATAAGCTTTTCTAAAAAAGCTATATATTCTTTTCGTATGTTTTATCTGAAAGTTTAATATTTCATATATGCTTACATATACTCCTTGTTTCTTGTCATTGTCAACTGGTAAATCTATACTTTCATTACATAGTATAATTAAAAAACAACAATTTTTAACTTAGTATTCCTAGCTCACCTGGCACGATGTGCTTATGGTGGGCCATTGTGATCACATTGTGTCTGTCGTCCGTCCGTCATCCGTCGTCCATCGTGCGCCGACCGTCAAGCGTCGTCAACAATATTGCCTTCTAAACCCTCTACATACAACAGTTTGCATCCAATCTTCATTTATCCGAACATACATCTTAATAAATTGAGGACCAAGTTTTAAACTGTGTTATGTGATGTCAAAACTAAGGTCACAAAGTCAAATTGAACTTGAGCATGTTTTAACATTGCCAGAATAATTGTCTAGGTGATAGTTAGGCTATTTTCGAATATAGGTAATGTCTGGTCAAACATTAGGCCAAATTGAAAAGAAAACTTGTTAACACTCTAGGGACCGCAATTTTTGTCAGCAGCTTAAGATGTTTTCAGAATGGTTGTCTTCATGATATCTAAGTTAAAAGCGATGATGTGTCATTTAGGGTGAAAAACTTGGTCACTAGACCAAATTGAACAATATTCTTGTAAACGCTCTTGAAGTTGCATTTTGCATTTGAGCATTTTGAAAAACTCTTTATAACATCGAGTCTATGGTTGAATATAGCGCAGCCAAATCGAAGAGCAAATCTCGTTAACACTCTGGAGACCTCAATTTGTGCTTCACCAACTTGACACTTTGTAAGAATATTTGACTTGATGTGTATGCCAAGTTCGAATACGGGTTATGTGGGATAAAAAATTACGTCACTAGGCCAAAAAAAGGGAATTTAGAAACAGTATTTTTAAGTTAAGCTTGTTGAAACTTTGTCGCAATAATTGTGTTGATAATTTCAAGGCTTTTTTTTTTAGTTTAGGCCATGTCCGGTTTATGTCATAAACTAAGTAATCAAATTCAAGTTCAAGTTTATTTATTCGGCATATACAGTTTATTTACATTGCCGTAAACATATATAAATATGACAGACCATATTTGAGAAAACTCTTGATCATACTCTAGATACAGCATCGATTGTTTAAGCAGCTTGAGACTTTGTCGGAATGATTGTCTTGATGATATCTAGATCAAGGTCGAATAAGGGTCATATCGGTTACATACTAGATCATTATCCCAAATTTTACGAACATCTTGTTAACACTATGGAAACCGTATTTTTTACTTGAGCATGTGGGCACTTTATAAGACTAGATGTTTTAATGATATCTAGACTTAGCTTGAATATCGTTAATGTCCGGCCGAAATCTATGTCTTTATGCCAAATTGAAGCAAAATAGTGTTACATGGAACACATGTACATGTAACTTGATTATATTGAAATTTGTCAGAATAATTGTCTTGATTATATCTAGGCCAAGTTCGAATGTGGATCATGTCGAATCAGATACAAGGTCACCGGGCCAAATTGATGGGTATTCTTTTTCTCTTTTTTTTTTAAATTTATTTTACTGGTTGATAGAAAATGTTATTTTTCTCTAATCGATGTACGTTCTAAAAAGGTGCTGGTCTATAAATAAATGGTTAAAATCACGTTGCTTTCTTTAAAGCGACTGAAATTGGAAATTTAATATTTTTTCAACAGTTGGGTATCTGGAGTTCAGTCGCTTTAATATGTCAATTGTCAAACTTTACATTATTTTTGGTTTATTGACGCTTACCATGACAAAACCCTTTTCTGCAAAATTGCAAGCATTTGTGGAATACATATTTTTTACAAAATTACTATACATCGCGAAATAAGTCAATCTAAAACTACCTCCTAAACATATAAACATCTCGGTCTATAAAGCAGATGGTGTTTGTCATACACTCGTGAGTTATGTATTTATATAATTGTTGTTGTCAGAAACAGTGAGGTTTTTTTTGCTATTAATTTGACGCCGTTTCTCAACATAAATTTAGTTATATAACATCTGTTATGAAGACATCACACGTATATATGATCGCTAAGTGACACACCAGAATAAGGTATCCACGTTGACCGCTGAGAATAGGGTTTGAACCCTGGATGCCCGGCAGTAAATTATGTGAGAAGATTACAGGGTCAACCAGAACAATGGTTTATATGCAGAAAACCAACTTTAAGTCCCGTTTTCGCTGGACGCTGAACATCGGTTGTTAGCGTTTCATCCCTGCTAACATCCGTCTATAAATACTGCACCAATATGTCGCTTATTTTAAATTTGTTAAAGATAAACAATATCCTCAGATGTATTCACATCAGACAGTTTAAAAAAAGTACTACATCGGACAACCGTTTTCTGACTCTACAACTTGGCGGTATGACATAATTTAAAGCCAAACATATCATAACAGATAAAATTATGTGTATCTTTTATACTTTTCTCTTTTCTTCAATCGGAAATCTTCGACCAATTCCGAAAAACAGACATCAGACGTCGGTCGGGAATAAACCCAAAATATTGACAGCGAATCTGAGTCCGGTTATAAGGTGGAGTAAGAAGTAGTCCCCTTTTAGTTTGCTTTTGTTTGTTTTTCATCGATTGGGAAACACGTTTTCGGCCTATTATATAAAGTACTCGTGATATCTGCTTCCTGTATATTAATTCAGGACTCGCGCCGTGTAGTGGAAACATTCCAAAGTCAAAACCCGCTCATCACTTGATTGAAACCCTTGACATGTGACGCTCTACCACGGCCATCAACTGTCTCCTATTGTCGTTGGATAATACATTACAAAGATCGTTAACTTCTGTAACTCGCTGCGAATGACATGACTACTTAATTGTTCAAATTCCATAGAGTGCAGCAAACCAGTTATTTACTGGCATAATGTTACTTTGTAAATAAATACATGAGCTTTATGCGAACGTATGTTTATAAACACGATCCGTAATGTCCCTTTATGAAGTCGTTATATACACCTGATTTCCATGGAAAAGGGCGCTACACTTCCAGTATTTATTTACATATTGTACGTAAGTAAAACTGACTCTATCGCAGAAAGTGATGATTCCTGTCAGCACTAACCAAGGGGATCATAACAAGTAAATTTTCATAGATTGAATATACAAAAACAAAAGATACAACAACGAAAAGCAGAGGTTGAAATTTCCGTTTTCCACAAAAAATACGGGAACACGAACGTCACCAATGACGTCATTTTTTGTGAGTAAATAGTGATAACGATGGGGATCTCATTATCCATGCAGTATATGCCCTTTTCAAATATAGCCATAATGTTACAATAGTATGTTATATATTGAGTTTTAAATGCTTCATGTACATAGGTTTATAATTATTTAGGAGTTAAAAAGTCAAAGGTCAGTCGTATTAGTAGTACATTATGATTAAGATTTCCACGATAGCATAGAAAACAATCAAGTGATAGTTTGAAGTAAATAAAAGAAAGATTATTTGTCTTAGCTGTCTACCTGATATACTATTTTATATTCAGAACATGACCGGATGTATTTTATTTCAGCAAATATTAGAAAATATCTTGATAAATAAGTAATGTTCTCTTTTTTCCCCAATGTTTTAAAAGTTGTCCGCTGCAAAGGCGTCAATTTTCTTATGAAAGATAGAACAAAATAAATCCAAACAGTTTATGACAACTCAATATGTTCATTTTGTTACGTCTGTTGAGAGAATGTCAACTCCATGATCGTATGTTGACATAGTTCTAGCTAGCGTTAACATGCCGGACATTTCTTATTGAACATGGCAGAGTATATTCGATTGAGTTTGTCTATTCATTCAGTGCCCCGTGTAAATATTGAACGACTTGTATCCACTTTTCTTTATTTAACCTTTATCCTGCCGGATGATTAATGACATCATCCTTGGATTCACTTATCTCCTAAACTGTACAAGCTAGGGATTTGAATCGTATTCATCATTCTACGGCAACCTTGAGCTGCAGTGGTCAAATCTCTGTCATGTATATTAATAATTAAGTGCCTCTAATGTGACTTAAAACGAGTTTATGGACACTGGCACCTCCTTCCGTTGCCAATGTTTCTTTACATCGAGTTTTCATGTGAGCCCGACTTTCAATTATTTAAGTACTTTGATCTATTGATGTTGCAAATTCATTCTGTGCTCTGCGTAAATATTGACGACTGGTATCCAATGTGTCGTCAATAATCCCTTATCCTGTTTGAATTATATAGTAAACATTGTCGTACTGGGTGTTTGGGAAGTAGTTTTGGTTAATAGCGACAGTAGTGATTCTGCTACATGTTAATTTCAGAAGCAGCGAACACATGTCATAATATTTACGTTATAAATATGCAGGTTAAATTGTTCATTGTTCATCTAGTTTACGGTCGAGTGAAAGTAGGATGAAGGGATACGGGTTCTAACGATGACAGTAATATGAACCATTCACAATTGTTAGCGCGTGGTAATTCTGATTAAAGTGTACCGTTTTGGAGTTTGCTACCACATATGACTACTTCGAGGACAAAATTCCAAACCAGCCTTGAAATAGGTATGGAAAATCTGTCAACATTATAATCCTAAAATTGCGAAGATGAGCTATGTAAACACAACTTGCCCTAGCACATCCGCATGCATTTAATTATCGATTCGAGCCATGAATGCTCGCGATGAGGTTTACTAATTCAGAGATCGTAAGCTTGAACCCTGGGTGTGCCACTGATGATTGTCAAAACGGAAATGTGTTTAGCGTGATTCGCATTCCACCAATTGGCTTAGAATCGTCAAGGTAGGAAGTTAGCCTGTTTCCTTGATATAATGTTGTGAACAGTTCTGGTGCGAAAAAACTAGGAAACAATTGATTAGGTAAAATATCCGCTCTGATGTAACTCATATACTATTGAAAATGGGGTTAAAGCTCCAAACAATCAAAAAGTTTAGCTAAACTTTGTGTAATGGTATGAATCTTTGTCATTAGTAATATGTTATTGAGGATTATATCGGAGGCATTTAAAAATTCAAATAATTCGATATAGATGGGATGGGATAATTATCCATATATGTCTTGTTTATATAATGCGGGTTTTAAAGTCTCAAAATACACAGCAAGCATCGTTTGCTTATTATAAATGTACCCAACACATCCGATCCTGTCATCGTTTTGTTTGCTTATTATAGACGAACATAACATATCCGAGTGTGACCACTGCGGTGGATTATTATAAATAAACACAACAAATCCGATCCTGGCATCGATCGGTTGTTTTAGTGCTTATTATAGAATAAATCAACATTTTGCTGCTTTTTTATAAATGAGTACAAGACATCAGATCGTTATATCATTGCTTGCGTTTTATAACTGAACACAACATATCAGGTCGTAACAGCATTGTTTGCGTTTTATAAATGAGCACAAGACATCCGATCGTTACAGCATTGCTTGAGTTTTATAACTGAACACAACATAACAGGTCGTTACAGCATTGTTTGCGTTTTATAACTGAACACAACATAACAGGTCGTTACAGCATTGTTTGCGTTTTATAACTGAACACAACATAACAGGTCGTTACAGCATTGTTTGCGTTTTATAACTGAACACAACATAACAGGTCGTTACAGCATTGTTTGCGTTTTATAACTGAACACAACATAACAGGTCGTTACAGCATTGTTTGCGTGTTATAACTGAACACAACATAACAGGTCGTCACAGCATTGCTTGCGTTTTATAAATGAGCACAAGACATCCGATCGTTACAGCATTGCTTGCATTTTATAACTGAACATAACACATCAGATCGTTACAGCTTTGCTTGCGTGGTATAGCTGAACTCATCACATCTGATAGTTACAGCTTTGCTTGCGTATAAAAGCCGTGCAGAACACATCTGATCGAGACAGAATTCCGTGCGTATTTTCGCTGAAGAAAACATTTCCGATCGTGACAGCAGTGTTTGCTTATTAAAGCTGAACGCATCACATCAGATCGTTTCAGCATTGCTTGCGTATAATAACTAAGCAAAGCACAGCCGACAGTTACATTTTTTGCTTATTATAGCTGTACGCATCATATTCGAGCGTTACAACATTGTTTAAGGTTTCGAAATATTTAAGACTCGAAGGTCGATGTAGATCTATAGAATCCTAGAATAGAAATCGAGGAATACGGAAAGGTCATGACTCGAAAGTCGCTGTGGATCTATAGAATCCTAGAATAGACATCGAGGAATACGGAAATTGTATGACTCGAAAAGCGTTGTAGATCTATAGAATCCTAGAATAGACATCGAGAAATACGGAAATTTTATGACTCGAAAAGCGTTGTAGATCTATAAAATCCTAGAATACACATCGAGGATTGCGGAAAGATTATGACTCGAAAGTCGTTGTAGATCTATGAAATCATCGACTAAACATTCAGGATTGTCGAAAGATCATAACTCGAAAGTCGTTGTAGATCTTTAGAATACTAGAATAGACTTTGAGGATTGCGGAAAGGTTATGACTCGGCGGTCGTTGTAGGTCTAATCAAGCCTAGAATAAACATCGAAGGTGACACAAAAAAGGATATGATTCGAAAATCATTGTAGATCTATAGAATCCTAGAATAGACATCGAAGGTGACACAAAAAAGGATATGATTCGCAAGTCATTGTAGATCTATAGAATCCTAGAATAAACATCGAGGAATACGGAAAGGTAATGACTCGAAATTCGATATTCGATGTATATAATCCTAGAATAGACATCGTAGATTGCGGAAAGGTTATGACTCGAAAGTCATGGTAAATCTATACATGCCTAGAATAAACATCGAAGGTGACGGAAATATCATGACTAGAAGCTAATTGTAGATATATGGAATCCTAGAATACACCGTGGATTGTGGAAAGGACATGACTCGAAAGTCAGTGTAGATCTATAGAATCCTAGAATAGACATCGAGGATTGCGGAAAGATCATGACTTGAAAGTCGTTGTAGATCTATATAATCCTAGAATAAACATCGAGGGTTGTGGAAAGGTTTTGACTCGAAAGTCGTTGTAGATCTATAGAATCCTAGAATAAACCTTGAGGATTGTTGAAAGTTCATAACTCGAAAGTCGTTGTCTGAGATCTGTAGAATCCTAGACTAAACATCGAGGATTGTGGAAAGGTTATGAATCGAAGGTCGTTGTAGATCTATAGAATCCTAGAATAAAAATTGAGGATTGCGAAAAGGTCATGGCCCGAAGGTCGTGGTAAATCTCTAATGATTTGGAGTTTAGTAGCCATAGATTATTGACAATACAACCAGGTCCCTATATATTTACAGATAATTGGATGTACGAACGTATGTGGAGCATGGGATGAACTGATTATTAATATACCAAGGCTTATATATGAGCCGTTCCACGAGAAACCAACATTATGAAACCCTGCGTAATGTCTCGACCCCGACCATCCTGTGCAGGCCGCGCAGGCCAATCCGAGTCGACACATTCCATCACAGGGGTATAGAGGTATAGGGTTATGATTCCTGAAACAGAAAATCCACAGGAAGCGAAAAGTGTCTGCCAAGATTTGCCACGCGGCATGCTTAGGCTGATCCGGGTCGATACTTTACGCAGAGTCAACAATGTTGGTTTTCTCTCGTAACGGCTCATTTATATATGTTTATTTCATTTATTGGCATTAGATCGTGTACGATATGAAAGAAACTCTAGTTGTGGATGTCAATATCACGTTTCCTTGTTCTGATCATATTGTAAGCTGGACGGTTCAGACGGGTTTGTTGTTTTGGTGTAGTCTTACACAACAATTCAACAAACACAATAGTGTCCCATACATGAAATAATCCGTGTTATTTGAGTTGGACGAGTTCGTTGTGTTGGTGTAGTCTACCACAACAATCCAACAAGGACAATAGTGTCCTATTTGAGTCGCGTCTTGAGATATGAGTCGTATTGTATCTGTGAACAGTGTAGGCCCAGGTAACTATGTCCATACACCTTCTCAGAATAGTCTTTACTGCCCGCCTGTATATAATACAGACCTAAATACCTCATGAGATATAACAAAACACACAAAAAGTGTGTACGCCAAAGTTCTTTAAAATGAAGCCTTACCGGAGATACAATAATACTCTAAATCACCAGATACGACTGATTCGCACTATCCACACTCTGTATCGGCAACAATTGTTTTTATTTATTTTAACCCTTTCCCACATACAACAAATTTGCAGCATACGACTGGGAAACCATTAGGCAAAACATATGAAAACATTATAATTGAATAGAGTTGAAAACATTGTTGCAAAATGATGAATTGCTCGTTTTGAGCAATTTCTTCTTTTGTTACAATGTTTTTTAAAAAATCGGCCGCTGCAGACGTATCAGAAAGCGTTTATATATGGGAAAGAGTTCTTTCAGTGACGAATACCATGTTTTCATGTAACAAGAGTTTGGGAATATCTGGACAGCTAAAAGGCAAACAATGGTGACTTTAGGTGAGACAGCTCGTTACGAATAGGTTTAGTTTGCAAAAACTTCATTAATTTCATTGGCTGTGAACTATTTATTTCATCAGTCGGACAAGGGACGTGTAGGGAATAACCTGTATAAGCATGACGTCGATAGAAAAACGGTCCGCTGCTTTGATCAATGAAGCCTTTAAAATATAAAAATCCAATCAATAATAACTAATTGGAGATAGAAAAAGAGCCGTCACAAACCAGTCTCTCAATGATTCCTTTCAATAGACACGATTGAACACTATACTTCACTTTTGACATTTGACCAGCTAGTGAGAATCTATTTCAAAACGAAATTAAGGATTGAAAACGTGTTTTAAATGAACGAATCATGCTTTCTCAAAGTTATCTACATCTAACATGTTATTTGTTTTTCCTTTTTCTAATTGTGTTCTTGTCTGTTTCAATTATTCAGAAAAATTACTTACTTTTCAATTGTTGGGACTAAATACAGCACAAAAAAGTAGATAAAAACGCGAAAACTTTTCTAACACATCTGCCGTGGTTTGCAACACATTGAATAACATATCAAAGATGTATATATTAATAAAAGGGTAATTGTTGGCGATATTCTGCCGAATAACTTTCCATTTTATTGATGCCGAAGTAACCATTTTGTATTGTAAAGAGTCCTGGTGGGTTGAATAGAATTTTAATATGTATATATCATTCTGGCAGAACAAAGCATGCCTTGGAAACGATGGCAAAATGACAGACTCTTTGTTGTCCTGGGATTCGTTTGTGTACTAAATCCCTAAATAGTGCAAACATTATTATGCGTATTGTTTAACTATTATAAGCAAACATTAGTATGCGTATTGTTTAACTATTATAAGCAAACATTAGTATGCGTATTGTTTAACTATTATAAGCAAACATTATTATGCGTATTGTTTAACTATTATAAGCAAACATTAGTATGCGTATTGTTTAACTATTATAAGCAAACATTATTATGCGTATTGTTTAACTATCATAAGGAAGCATTATTATGCGTATTGCATATAAGGAAACATCTAGGTTACTATCAGGTGCGTTGCGTTTATCTTTAATTAGCAAACCATGCTGTTACGATCTACGAAAAACGATCACATGGCAATTGCGACCATTTAGGATCAATACCAACTTGCGCTTCTGATCCGATTGATCTGTATCCACACTGTTGAAGTCACAGCCAATTTGTCACAGGAGGTATCTTATTACAAAGACTATTGCATGGATCAGCAGGCAAATAGTAATCTACATTTGTCAGCAATACGTTAACCCTTTCCCTCATACGACAATTCTGCAGCAGACGACTTTGAACATATTTTGTCAGAAATAGAAAATCTCTATAATTGAATGGATAACCTATGACTAAAAGTGGAAAACATTGTGGCAAAATGAGAAATTGCTCGTTTTGAGCAATTTCTTCTTTTGTCACTATGTTTTTAAAAAGCTGTGTGCTGCAGAGGCGTCAGAAAGCGTCTATATGAGGGAAAGTGTTAAGGTTTTACTTTCTCAAATTCACTTCAAATTCACTTCAGAAGGGCCAAGATTTGGACCAATATTTTTGAAAACCATGGATTTTATTCGTTGTATTTCCCAAACACTAATAAAAGAATAACCACTAGTTAGTTTGCCTTTGCGCACCTGTACTTCTGTCTCTTCTTCCTAGTAGTTGCAGACGATCAGGAAATGTGTGAAATGCTTCTGTTTAAACGGACATTCTTCTCGAACCTGTAAAACTGTCGAGGTCGAGGCCCACAATGTCAAATGTGCGTTAACTGTAACAGTTCAAACAAAACAACATTCCCGTAATCACCCAGCGAAACATATTTTCTCTCCGCTCGCCCATATAGCTTTAAGTTCATTCGATTTTCAAAAATACTTCAAAGTATATTATTCATATGTTCTACATTTTCCTGACTCATTTTCCAACTTAGAAGAAACAGATTTATTTATCTGTGCGTAGATGTACAAAAACGGCTTGCGAAATGTTTTGAAATAATTTTCAACAGCCGTTGGAAGAGTCAGAGGATATCCGATAAAAATGGGTTGATGGTTATTGGGTTTGTTTAACGCTTTCTTTCAACATACAACAAACCTGCAGACGACTTAAAAACATGTAGACACAAATATGAAAACCATCTATAATCCAAATACATATTATAATTTTTTTAAAACATTTTGGCAAAAGTAGAAATTGCTTAATATGGACAATTTCACCTTTTGCCACAATGATTTCAAAAGTCGTTGGTGTAGATGCGTATGAAATCGTCTGTATGTTAGAAAGGGTTAAAGCTTGTCGCGTTGTGGGATTAAATGCTCCCATATGATATACGTATAGCACAATCAGTTTCATGGAGCGAGACGGAATAATGAATAATGAATTCTGGGGAATCATTTCTATCGCAATAAAACCTGACGTATTGCCAGTTTGAAGGCAAAGTGACTTTTAAATTATCAACCTGTTTACTCTATGGAACAAGACTATTTAATGGCGGATTATTAATACATGGGAAAGACAACGCCGACAAAGGTATTTCTTTTTCTTTCTGTGCTGAATACATTGTTTGATTATATTTTAGTTTAAAAATATGTCGCTGATTTGACATAATCTAATTTGATTTATCCATGCAAATATTTTAGAATAAGAATGTTAAATATAATCTAAAAATGTGTATTGCTCATTAACGTTTAACCATTTTCATATAGACGCTTTCTGACGCCTCTGCTGCAGACGACTTTTGAAAAAAAACATTGTGACAAAAGGATAAATCGCTCATACGAGCAATTTATCCTTTTGCCACAACGTTTTCAACTTGATTTAATAATTAAACTCTCATCTATGGAGATTTGTCCTCTATTTGTCTAGATGTTTTCAATTTCGTCTGCTGCAGATTTGTGATGGGAAAGGGTTAAGAAACATGTGAAATCAAAGTCTAAACTTAAATACCCGTAAGTATTCCAGTTTGGTTAACGTCCTCGACGGTTGTTTGTTTCTATTAATTGCGGCCCTCATGAATTTGTACTTCAGAGCCGAGCCCCGGTAGCGACACAGGCTGTCAATTAAAGGGTTCTGAGTTCGAACCCCAGCTCGGCTAACAATCTTTCCGACGTTTGACAAAATTCACTGTGACACGCGTCATTCGTCTTCCACCAATGTGCTAACAGTCTATGTGGAAAAGCAGTCAGTTGCTTGAAAGACTGCTTTGTGGAGTACTGGTATGAGCTAGCCAGGAAACACATGAGTAGGTGAACTGGCCGCCGTGATATGACTGATCCATTGTTGAAAACAGCGTTAAACCCGAATCAATCAATCAATCAATCAAACGTTCTTAAGAGTATTTCATCTATCGGAGCTGTATCGTGGCGTCAGTATATAGATGGTTTCTGGCGCATCTGTAGCATACAACTTTTGAAAACATTTTATCAAAAGAAGAAATTGCTAATCAATAGTTTTACCTTCATTACAAGATATTTTCTATACTTTTTCTTAGATATTTATTAAACTGTCTGCTTTAGAATTTTTGTAATTGGGAAAGGGTTAAAAAGTAGTTATGGTTTTGTGAAATTAGAGCCAAATGACATGTTTGGCCGCTTATCTTAAAGCTCTTCTTACGTCGGTATATTTTTCATGATAAAATGCCGCTTATCTAAAAGCTCTTCTAACGTCGGTATATTCTTCCTGATGAAATTTGCCGTTTATCTTAAAGCTATTCTTACGTCAATATATTCTTCCAGATGTAATTTGCCGCTTATCTAAAAGCTCTTATTACGACGGTATATTCTACCTGATGAAATTTGCTGCTCATCTTAAAGCTCTTCTTACGGCGGTATATTCTACCTGATGAAATTTGCTGCTCATCTTAAAGCTCTTCTAACGACGGTATATTCTACCTGATGAAATTTGCTGCTCATCTTAAGGCTCTTCTTACGACGGTATATTCTACCTGATAAAATGTGCTGCTTATCTTAAAGCTCTTCTTACGACGGTATATTTTACCTGATGAAATTTGCTGCTCATCTTAAAGCTCTTCTTACGACGGTATATTCTACCTGATGAAATTTGCTGCTCATCTTAAAGCTCTTCTTACGACGGTATATTCTACCTGATGAAATTTGCTGCTTATCTTAAAGCTCTTCTTACGACGGTATATTCTACCTGATGAAATTTGCTGCTTATCTTAAAGCTCTTCTTACGTCGGTATATTCTTCTTGGTTGAATTTGCCGCTTATCTAAAAGTTCTTCTTACGATGGTATATTCTTCCTGATGAAATTTGCCAGCCTATTACGAATAACCCATCCGCTTACATTTCCTGTATAAGATATAATAAGAAAAGAAAAGTGTATTAATCCTTTCTCGCAAACAACAATGCTGCGGCAGAAGGCTTCGAAAATTATTGGCAAAAACGTGAGATTTCTCCATAAATGAGAGTATTATCATTAAATTTAGTTGAAAACTTGTGGCAAACGTGGAAATTGCTCATCATAAGCATTTTCTCCTTTTGCCAAATGTTTTCAAAAGTTGTTTGCTGCAAATGCCGCGACATGCGTCTACAAGTGGAAAAGGGTTAACGTGACATGTATGAATATATATACATATGGATAGCACGTTTTATACACACCCGGCCCGCTGTGTTTATAAGTAACCATCAATCAACAAAGATATTAACGCATAATGTCACATGAAATTACAATTCTATAATTCTACTCTAAATAAAGTGAACTTTGAAAACAGTGTGTGAAATCTGACATCGTATATAATACGCATACTAAACAGTGTGTGTAATCAAACATCGTACATAATACGCATACTAAACAGTGTGTGAAATTAGACATCGTACATAGTACGCATAATAAACAGTGTGTGAAATCAGACATCGTACATAGCACGCATAATAAACAGTGTGTGTAATCAGACATCGTACATAATACGCATACTAAACAGTGTGTGAAATCAGACATCATACGCAGTAGGCAAAATAAGCAGTGTGTGAAATCAGACATCGTACATAGTACGCATAATAAACAGTGTGTGTGTGTAATCAGACATCGTACATAATACGCATACTAAACAGTGTGTGAAAGCAGACATCGTACGTAGTACGCAAAGTAAGCAGTGTGTGAAATCAGACATCGTACATAGTACGCATAATAAACAGTGTGTGAAATCAGACATCGTACATAGTACGCATAATAAACAGTGTGTGAAATCAGACATCGTACATAGTACGCATAATAAACAGTGTGTGAAATCAGACATCGTACATAGTACGCATACTAAACAGTGTGTGAAAGCAGACATCATACATAGTACGCAAAATAAACAGTGTGTGAAATCAGATATCGTACATAGTACGCATAATAAACAGTGTGTGAAATCAGACATCGTACATATTACGCTTACTAAACATTGTGTGAAATCAGACATCGTATATAATACGCATAATAAACAATGTGTGAAATCAGACATCGTACATAGTACGCATAATAAACAGTGTGCGAAATCAGACATCGGATATAGTACGCATAATAAACAGTGTGTGAAATTAGACAACGTACATAGTACGCATACTTTTTTCTATTTTTCACACGTTTCCTCAAACTCTGAACTAAAATGCAATCTTCGTTTTGAAGATGTAAAAGTATCATGCCATATCTTATGATAATCATAAACTGTCATTGATGCAACATGAACTCGTCTATTGTTATTATTTATTAACTATTAATGAATAACACATAGATGTAATTTGTTTGAAAAAGTTAATATTTAAAACAAATACATTATGATATTATATCTAATTAGCATTTTAAACAAAAGGTTGCAGCGATTTTGTATAAAAACTTGCCCGTGTACAATTCCGATCAAATGGTTAAAACTTTAAAACAAGAAACAACATGCATTATTGAAAGAGAAGAATTAAGCTTTTTTCCACAAACACTATTTAATCTCCCTTTTATTTTATATGCACACCGTTGTAATTTCACAGTGTACCGATGTATCCGTTTCAATTTCATATTGAGACAGTGCACGAGAAACGGTACAAGTTGGCATTTTTGAACAGTGTAGATTCAGATTGTCTTGTCCACCTGCTCAGTCTTGTATGAATCTTCACACAGACTGTCCGGATGCCCAGACAAATCTGTATCTTAACTGTACTCAAAATCAACTTGTACCTTTATTCATGTACGGACGTATCTGTATATAAACTGTATTAAAAAACAACTTGTACCTTTATCCATGCATGGACGAATCTGTATCTATAATGTACTCAAAATCAACTTGTCCCTTTATCCATCTACGGATAATCTGTATCTATACTGTACTCAAAACAAACTTGTACCTTTATCCATCTACGGGTAATCTGTAGCTATACTGTACTCAAAACAAACTTGTACCTTTATCAATCCACGGATAATCTGTATCTATACTGTACTCAAAACTAACTTGTACCTTTATCCACCTACGGATAATCTGTAGCTATACTGTACTCAAAAACAACTTGTACCTTTATCAATCCACGGGGAATCTGTATCTATACTGTACTCAAAACCAACTTGTACCTTTATCAATCCACGGGGAATCTGTATCTATACTGTACTCAAAACCAACTTGTACCTTTATCCATCCACGGGGAATCTGTATATATACTGTACTCAAAACCAACTTGTACCTTTATCCATCCACGGGGAATCTGTATATATACTGTACTGAAAACCAACTTGTATCTTTATCCATCCACGGCGAATCTGTAACTACAATGTACTCAAAAACAACTTGTACCTTTATCCATCCACGGGGAATCTATATCTATACTGTACTCAAAACCAACTTGTACCTTTATCCATCCACGGATAATCTGTATATATATATACTGTACTCAAAACAAACTTGTATCTTTATCCATCTACGGATAATCTGTAGCTATACTGTACTCAAAAACAACTTGTACCTTTATCAATCCACGGGGAATCTGTATCTATACTGTACTCAAAACCAACTTGTACCTTTATCAATCCACGGGGAATCTGTATCTATACTGTACTCAAAACCAACTTGTACCTTTATTAATCCACGGGGAATCTGTATATATACTGTACTCAAAACCAACTTGTACCTTTATCCATCCACGGGGAATCTGTATATATACTGTACTGAAAACCAACTTGTATCTTTATCCATCCACGGCGAATCTGTAACTACAATGTACTCAAAAACAACTTGTACCTTTATCCATCCACGGGGAATCTATATCTATACTGTACTCAAAACCAACTTGTACCTTTATCCATCCACGGATAATCTGTATATATATATACTGTACTCAAAACAAACTTGTATCTTTATCCATCTACGGATAATCTGTATCTATAATGTACTCAAAACCAACTTGTCCCTTTATCCATCTACGGATAATCTGTATCTATACTGTACTCAAAATCAACTTGTATCTTTATCCATCCACGAAGGATCTGTGTCTGTACTGTACTAAACACCAACTTGTCCCTTTATCCATACATGGAGAATCTGTATCTATACTGTTCTCAAAACCAACTTGTATCTTTATCCATCCACGGAGAATCTGTGTTTATACTGTATTTCAAACCAACTTGTACCTTTATCCATTTACGTAGAATCTGTATCTATACTGTACTCCAAACAAACTTGTATCTTTATCCATCCACGGCGAATCTGTGTCTATACTGTACTCAAAACCAACTTGTACCTTTGTCCATTTACGGAGAATCTGTATCTATACTGTACTCCAAACCAACTTGTATCTTTATCCATCCACGGCGAATCTGTGTCTATACTGTACTCAAAACCAACTTGTACCTTTGTCCATTTACGTAGAATCTGTATCTATACTGTACTCCAAACCAACTTGTATCTTTATCCATCCACGGAGGATCTGTGTCTGTACTGTACTAAAAACCAACTTGTCCCTTTATCCATCCATGGAGAGTTTGTATCTATACTGTTCTCAAAACCAACTTGTATCTTTATCCATCCACGGGGAATCTGTTTCTATACTATACACAAAATCAACTTGTTCCTTTATCCATCCACGGGAAATTTGTATCTATACTGTACACAAAACCAACTTGTCCCTTTATCAATCCATGGGGAAATTGTATCTATACTGTTCACAAAACCAACTTGTCCCTTTATCCATCCACGGGGAATCTGTATCTATACTGTACTCAAAACCAACTTGTCCCTTTATCAATCCACGGGGAAATTGTATCTATACTGTACACAAAAACAACTTGTTCCGTTATCCATCCACGGGGAATCTGTAGCTATACTGTACACAAAACCAACTTGTTCCTTTATCCATCCACGGGGAATCTGTATATATACTGTACTCAAAACCAACTTGTCCCTTTATCCATCCACGGGGAATCTGTATCTATACTATACTCAAAACCAACTTGTCCCTTTATCCATCCACGGGGAATCTGTATCTATACTGTACTCAAAACCAACTTGTCCCTTTATCAATCCACGGGGAAATTGTATCTATACTGTACACAAAAACAACTTGTTCCGTTATCCATCCACGGGGAATCTGTAGCTATACTGTACACAAAACCAACTTGTTCCTTTATCCATCCACGGGGAATCTGTATCTATACTGTACTCAAAACCAACTTGTCCCTTTATCCATCCACGGGGAATCTGTATCTATACTATACTCAAAACCAACTTGTCCCTTTATCCATCCACGGGGAATCTGTATCTATACTGTACTTAAAACCAACTTGTCCCTTTATCAATCCACGGGGAAATTGTATCTATACTGTACACAAAAACAACTTGTTCCTTTATCCATCCACGGGGAATCTGTATCTATACTGTTCTCAAAACCAACTTGTCCCTTTATCCATCCACGGGGAATCTGTATCTATACTGTACTGAAAACCAACTTGTCCCTTTATCCATCCACGGGGAATCTGTATCTATACTGTACTTAAAACCAACGTGTTCCTTTATCAATCCACGGGGAAATTGTATCTATTATGTACACAAGACCAACTTGTTCCTTTATCCATCCACGGGGAATCTGTAGCTATACTGTACACAAAACCAAGTTGTTCCTTTATCCATCCACGGGGAATCTGTATATATACCGTACTCAAAACCAACTTGTACCTTTATCCATTCACGGGGAATCTGTATCTAAACTGTACTTAAAACGAACTTGTCCCTTTATCCATCCGCGGGGAATTTGTATCTATACTGTACTCAAAACAACATGTACCTTTATCCATCCACGGGGAATCTGTATCTATACTGTACTCAAAACCAACTTGTCACTTTATCCATCCACGGGGAATCTGTATCTATAATGTACTCAAACCGAACTTGTCACTTTATCCATCCAGTGGGAATCTGTATCTATACTGTACTCAAAACAACATGTACCTTTATCCATCCAAAGGGAATCTGTATCTATACTGTACTCAAAACCAACTTGTACCTGTATCCATCCACGGGGAATCTGTATATATACTGTACTCAAAACCAACTTTTCACTTTATCCATCCACGGTGAATCTGTATCTATATTGTACTCAAAACCAACATGTACCGTTATCCATCTACGGAGAATCTGTAGCTATACTGTACTCAAAACCAACTTGTACCTTCATCCATCCACGGTGAATCTGTATCTATACTGTACTCAAAACCAACTTGTCACTTTATCCATCTACGGGGAATCTGTATCTATACTGTACTCAAAACCAACTTGTACCTTTATCCATCCACGGGGAATCTGTATTTATACTGTTCTCAAAATCAACTTGTATCTTTATCCATCCACGGAGAATCTGTGTCTGTACAGTACTCAAAACCTGTATATTTATCCATCCACGGAGAATCTGTGTCTATACTATACTCAAAACCAACGTGTACCTTTATCCATCTACGGAGAATCTGTATCTAAACTGTACTCCAAACCAACTTGTATCTTTATCCATCCACGGCGAATCTGTGTCTATACTGTACTCAAAACCAACTTGTACCTTTATCCATCCACGGCGAATCTGTGTCTATACTATATTGAAAACTAACTTGTATCTTTATCCATCCACGGGGAATCTGTATCTATACTGTACTCAAAACTAACTTGTCCCTTTATCCATCCGTGGGGAATATGTATCTATACTGTACTCAAAACCAACTTGTCACTTTATCCATCCACGGGGAATCTGTATCTATACTGTACTGAAAACAACATGTACCTTATCCATCCAAAGGGAATCTGTATCTATACTGTACTCAAAACCATCTTGGACCTTTATCCATCCACGGGCAATCTGTATATGTACTGTACTCAAAACCAACTTGTACCTTTATCAATCCACGGGCAATCTGAAGCTATACTGTACTCAAAACCAACTTGTCCCTTTATCCATCCACGACGAATCTGTATCTATACTGTACTCAAAACCAACTTGTCCCTTTATCCATCCACGGGGAATCTGTAGCTATACTGTACTCAAAACCAACTTGTCCCTTTATCCATCCACGTGGAATCTGTATCTATACTGTACTCAAAACAAACTTTTACCGTTATCCATCCACGGGGAATCTGTATCTATACTGTATTCAAAACAAACTTGTACCTTTATCCATCCACGGGGAATCTTTATCTATACTGTACTCAAAACAAACTTGTACTTTTATCCATCCACGGGGAATATGTATCTATACTGTACTCAAAACAACATGTACCTCTATCCATCCACGGGGAATCTGTATATATACTGTACTCAAAACCAATTTGTCCCTTTATCCATCCACGGGTAATCTAAAACTATACTGTACTCAAAACCAACTTGTACCTTTATCCATCCACGGCCAATCTGTATCTATACTGTACTCAAAAACAACTTGTACCTTTATCCATCCACGGGGAATCTGTATCTATATTGTACTCAAAAACAATTTGTACCTTTATCCATCCACGGCGAATCTGTATTTATACTGTACTCAAAAACAACTTGTACCTTTATCCATCCACGGCGAATCTGTGTCTATACTGTACTCAAAACCAACTTGTACCTTTATCCATCCACGGCTAATCTGTGTCTATACTGTACTGAAAACTAACTTGTATATTTATCCATCCACGGGGAATCTGTATCTATACTGTACTCAAAACTAACTTGTCCCTTTATCCATCCGCGGGGAATCTGTATCTATACTGTACTCAAAACAACATGTACCTTTATCCATCCACGGGGAATCTGTATCTATACTGTACTCAAAACCATCTTGTACCTTTATCCATCCACGGGCAATCTGTATATGTACTGTACTCAAAACCATCTTGTACCTTTATCCATCCACGGGCAATCTGTATATGTACTGTACTCAAAACCAACTTGTACCTTTATCATTCCACGGGGAATCTGAAGCTATACTGTACTCAAAACCAACTTGTCCCTTTATCCATCCACGACGAATCTGTATCTATACTGTACTCAAAACCAACTTGTCCCTTTATCCATCCACGGGGAATCTGTATCTATACTGTACTCAAAACAATCTTTTACCGTTATCCA
This sequence comes from Serripes groenlandicus, assembly GCA_031761405.1. Classification (NCBI taxonomy): domain Eukaryota; kingdom Metazoa; phylum Mollusca; class Bivalvia; order Cardiida; family Cardiidae; genus Serripes; species Serripes groenlandicus. The sequence continues at coordinate 49,603,562 of JASEVX010000006.1, forward strand.
TCCACGGGGAATCTGTATCTATACTGTATTCAAAACAAACTTGTACCTTTATCCATCCACGGGGAATCTTTATCTATACTGTACTCAAAACAAACTTGTACTTTTATCCATCCACGGGGAATATGTATCTATGCTGTACTCAAAACAACATGTACCTCTATCCATCCACGTGGAATCTGTATCTATACTGTACTCAAAACCAACTTGTACCTTTATCCATCCACGGCGAATCTGTATCTATACTGTACTCAAAAACAACTTGTACTATTATCCATCAACGGGAAATATGTATCTAAACTGTACTCAAAACAATTTGTACCTTTATCCATCCACGGCGAATCTGTATTTATACTGTACTCAAAAACAACTTGTACCTTTATCCATCCACGGCGAATCTGTATCTATACTGTACTAAAAAAAAAATTGTCCCTTTATCCATCATTATCCATCAACGGGAAATATGTATCTATACTGTACTCTTAAAGAACTTTTACCATTATCCATCCACGGGGAATCTGTATATATACTGTACTCAAAACCAACTTGTCCCGTTATCCATCCACGGGGAATCTGTATCTATACTGTACTCAAAAACAATTTGTACCTTTATCCATCCACGGCGAATCTGTATTTATACTGTACTCAAAAACAACTTGTACCTTTATCCATCCACGGCGAATCTGTATCTATACTGTACTAAAAAAAAAATTGTCCCTTTATCCATCATTATCCATCAACGGGAAATATGTATCTATACTGTACTCTTAAAGAACTTTTACCATTATCCATCCACGGGGAATCTGTATCTATACTGTACTCAAACCCAACTTGTACCTTTATCCATCCACGGGGAATCTGTATCTATACTGTACTCAAAACCAACTTGTACCTTTTATCCATCCACGGGGAATCTGTATCTATACTGTACTCAAACCCAACTTGTACTATTATCCATCCACGGGGAATCTGTATCTATACTGTACTCAAACCCAACTTGTTCCTTTATCCATCCACGGGGAATCTGTATCTATACTGTACTCAAACCCAACTTGTACCTTTATCCATCCACGGGGAATCTGTATTTATACTGTACTCAAAAACAACTTGTACCTTTATCCATCCACGGCGAATCTGTGTCTATACTGTACTCAAAACCAACTTGTACCTTTATCCATCCACGGCGAATCTGTGTCTATACTGTACTGAAAACTAACTTGTATCTTTATCCATCCACGGGGAATCTGTATCTATACTCTACTCAAAACTAACTTGTCCCTTTATCCATCCGCGGGGAATCTGTATCTATACAGTACTCAAAACAACATGTACCTTTATCCATCCACGGGGAATCTGTATCTATACTGTACTCAAAACCATCTTGTACCTTTATCCATCCACGGGCAATCTGTATATGTACTGTACTCAAAACCATCTTGTACCTTTATCCATCCACGGGCAATCTGTATATGTACTGTACTCAAAACCAACTTGTACCTTTATCAATCCACGGGGAATCTGAAGCTATACTGTACTCAAAACCAACTTGTCCCTTTATCCATCCACGGGGAATCTGTATCTATACTGTACTCAAAACAATCTTTTACCGTTATCCATCCACGGGGAATCTGTATCTATACTGTATTCAAAACAAACTTGTACCTTTATCCATCCACGGGGAATCTTTATCTATACTGTACTCAAATCAAACTTGTACTTGTATCCATCCACGGGGAATCTGTATCTATACTGTACTCAAAACCATATTGGACCTTTATCCATCCACGGGCAATCTGTATATGTACTGTACTCAAAACCATCTTGTACCTTTATCCATCCACGGGCAATCTGTATCTATACTGTATTCAAAACAAACTTGTACCTTTATCCATCCACGGGGAATCTTTATCTATACTGTACTCAAAACAAACTTGTACTTTTATCCATCCACGGGGAATATGTATCTATACTGTACTCAAAACAACATGTACCTCTATCCATCCACGTGGAATCTGTATATATACTGTACTCAAAACCAACTTGTCCCTCTATCCATCCACGGGGAATCTAAAACTATACTGTACTCAAAACCAACTTGTACCTTTATCCATCCACGGCGAATCTGTATCTATACTGTACTCAAAAACAACTTGTACTATTATCCATCAACGGGAAATATGTATCTAAACTGTACTCAAAACAACTTGTACCTTTATCCATCCACGGGGAATCTGTATATATACTGTACTCAAAACCAACTTGTCCCGTTATCCATCCACGGGGAATCTGTATCTATACTGTACTCAAAAACAATTTGTACCTTTATCCATCCACGGCGAATCTGTATTTATACTGTACTCAAAAACAACTTGTACCTTTATCCATCCACGGCGAATCTGTATCTATACTGTATTCAAAACAAACTTGTACCTTTATCCATCCACGGGGAATCTTTATCTATACTGTACTCAAAACAAACTTGTACTTTTATCCATCCACGGGGAATATGTATCTATACTGTACTCAAAACAACATGTACCTCTATCCATCCACGTGGAATCTGTATATATACTGTACTCAAAACCAACTTGTCCCTCTATCCATCCACGGGGAATCTAAAACTATACTGTACTCAAAACCAACTTGTACCTTTATCCATCCATGGCGAATCTGTATCTATACTGTACTCAAAAACAACTTGTACTATTATCCATCAACGGGAAATATGTATCTAAACTGTACTCAAAACAACTTGTACCTTTATCAATCCACGGGGAATCTGTATATATACTGTACTCAAAACCAACTTGTCCCGTTATCCATCCACGGGGAATCTGTATCTATACTGTACTCAAAAACAATTTGTACCTTTATCCATCCACGGCGAATCTGTATTTATACTGTACTCAAAAACAACTTGTACCTTTATCCATCCACGGCGAATCTGTATCTATACTGTACTAAAAAAAAAATTGTCCCTTTATCCATCATTATCCATCAACGGGAAATATGTATCTATACTGTACTCTTAAAGAACTTTTACCATTTTCCATCCACGGGGAATCTGTATCTATACTGTACTCAAACCCAACTTGTACCTTTATCCATCCACGGGGAATCTGTATCTATACTGTACTCAAAACCAACTTGTACCTTTTATCCATCCACGGGGAATCTGTATCTATACTGTACTCAAAACCAACTTGTACATTTTATCCATCCACGACGAATCTGTATCTATACTGTACTCAAAACCAACTTGTACCTTTATCCATCCACGTGGAATCTGTATCTATACTGTACTCAAACCCAACTTGTATCTATATCCATCCACGGGGAATCTGTATCTATACTGTACTCAAACCCAACTTGTTCCTTTATCCATCCACGGGGAATCTGTATCTATACTGTACTAAAACCCAACTTGTACCTTTATCCATCCACGGACGAATCTGTATCTATACTGTACTCAAGACCAATTTTTACCCGGCTGTTATCCATTCACAGCATATCTGTATCCATACTGTATTTAAAAACAACTTGTAACGTTATCCATCCACGGGGAATCTGTATCTATACTGTACTCAAAATCAACTTGTACCTGTATCCATTTAAATTGAAATCGACAACGCCCATTCAATATTTGTACTTTTCCGTTTCAATTCGGGAAGACGACTTATATCCTTTTACAGTTTACCGCCCAATGCGCATTTATCACTTGACTTCTTTGTTTACCATTTATTTTTTGTGTCAATATTCCGGGAATATTCGCAAACTTATTTCTTTTTTTGTAAAATATATTTTGGAATACTAAATTGCAAAATATATAAAAAAAATGTAAATTGCGAAACACAATGGTAAAATCAGGCATGATTATTTCTTTCACAATGGCAAATGACTCCATTAAAACTGAATTGGACAATCTCCGTAAATACTCGAACAAAGTCGTACTTTTCTGTTCAACTTCGCGAAGACGATAATAGCCTTCCCATATTTGACCTCACGGCGCATTAATTTCTCGGCGAGTAGCTGACGTGGGTTTTGACCTAGATGTTAAACAAATGACATTTTATGCAAACATAAAATCTTTTATGTATTTGTTGAGTTTACTCTAGTTGGCCCCTAGAGCCGCAGGTTACACTTTAGTTTCTCGATCCCCATTAACCGCAGTTTCTAGTATCCCGACAAGTATTGACCAATGGGAATACGAGGTCGTCAGCCTTCACCTTATCTCTTTGGATCGAGAACCGCATTTCATCGCTTTGGAAATTTATTTGGAAATGTACATTAGGCATTTAAGCTAAATGCCTCTTTTCTTTCTGGCATTTATGATTAAAATGCCCTTTTTCACTCTACATATTCTTATGGTTTTTATTTATGTCATACAAGTCCAACCGCTCTTAGGTTCTTGTTGTCTTTCTTAATAGCAAGACTGAACAAAACATAAATGATAGTATAGATAGTAGACCAATCAAATGTTGTATGTAATGAATAATGTCGAAGAAATAAAGGAAATGAAAAGTTTTGATTGGTTCATAGTTAAGTTGGCGATCCTTCGAGAGGGACCAATAAGGTGAAGTTTTAAAATGAAATGTTCTGCATACTAACCTTTAATTGTTTTCCTTAAGATATAAATTTCAGTGAAAAAAATCAGTGAAAACGTATGAAATATAATATTCAAGAGCAAAATATTAATTACTTTTGAAACATGATAAGTATTCAGTTATTTATCGTCAATTGAAACTTATAACTGTGTTACATAATACACCTCTTGTAATCCTCGCGTAATCTCCAGTCATGTAAGTAATTCTCGGCCTTCAACGAATTTAAAGTGATGTCGCGCTAGTGTAATGGATGTTGACATGGATTGTCAAATGAAAGGTCTGCGGTTCGCTTTCCTGCAGAGGCAAGCTTCTTTTTGTTCTCTCTCATTCATATCAAAACCAAAGTATATATATGAACTAAAACATTTATAAACCAAAGTATATATATGAACTAAAACATTTATAAACCAAAGTATATATATGAACTAAAACATTTATAAACCAAATATTACATATTTAAAGTTATTGTTTTCTGTCATTCTAATATCAAATCATATGCGATCGCCGTTTATCTTTTTTAAAGATATTTCTTGTTTAAACTTATATTGGAGTACTCACGCCCTAAGTTTTTCCCTGCTATTCCAACAACATTATAATGATCTTTTTTGGGTGATCTTAACCTTTTAAATGCAATTTTATTGAATCCATTATGGACTATTTTTTCCGCGCAGTCTGACTCTAAAATGCATTGTATGTTTACAAGCCCCAAGACAAAGACAACACACCGTGATATAAATGAACAATTGCTGAAAACGGCGTAAAACATGCAAGCAAACTAAAGTGGCAAGGGATATATCTTCTTTGGGTTTGGACCGCCTCGGTGGTGAATTAGTAAAGCGTCCACCTCGGTCGCCGGAGCGATCCATGGCTTAGTCATACTTTAAAATGGTAGTAATGGCTGTACTCATTGGCGCTCAGGGTTATCCTAAAGTCAGGATATATCGACCAGTAGAACTTACCCAAGAAATGCCACGATATAACTGTAAAACATCAAAACAGTCATTGGGATTTATTGTGTTTGGTTTTCAATATGTCTCCACATGAACATTTCGTTTCCAACTTATAAAACTGAAATAGATCTCACATACCACAGGATGGTGTCGGATATAGCACCTGATATCGTAAAAGCCTGAAAGTAGTATCATAATCTATGATTTGTACACCTATCAACAGACCCGCGTACAGACCAACAAGAACACAGACATACACACACGCGACCGGGAACACATACGTACGCACACGCATGCACACAAACAGGCACGCACACAAACACGCCCACACACAAACACACATACACATACACACACATACACATACACACACGCGATCGCGATCGCGAACACATACGAACGTACACACATGCACACAAACAGGCACGCACACAGACACGCACGCACACAAACGCACATACACATACACACACATACACATACACACACGGGATCGCGAACATATACGAACGTACACGCATGCACACAAACAGGCACGCCCACAAACACACACATAAACACACGCACGCGCGCAAACACACATATACGCACACGCATGCACACAGACACACACGATCGGATGCACAGGCTAAGCTAGGAGTACAATGTTCACAAAAGCCAACAAGTAACGTGTTAGAACGAGCTGATAAAGTCTATGCACTTTGATCATTATCGTCTTTATTTTTCAAAACCTCATACCACCAGTGTGCGTTTGTCGCTGCTGAATTATAACACGGACGCCACTTAGACTGTGCCCCGGTATCTCAGTCAGAAGAGATGCGGTCTGTCAATACAGGGTTTGAGAGGTCAAAAAACAATACAAATTTGACTTTTGTCGCTATCCTTACAATATGTATAGAAATGTTCGAACCTGTTTCTGCTTCTGCTTCTGCGCGCGTGCTCTTTGCGTGTATGCGATCATCTGCACCATACTGTTCTTCAAGAGCTAGTTCAGTATGAAGGTAGTATATATTATAGGTACTCATTGAATTCTATTTTGAAGAAAAAACACATACATTTGACAATTCTTAGAACACATCACGTAAATGTTTCTATTTAAAAAAACGATCCGAAAACCAAAAAACAAATGAACCTGTATATGTATGTATATGTGTATATTTGTTAAATAAACAACATACAGTTGTCTCTTTATTTTAATAAACCAGACACTATTGTCTGTTTTTGAACAAAGCACATGCTTTAAAGCGGTATACCAGAAAAAGCAAATATAAGACTTTTGCAAGGATTGGCTATCTAAATATATATATCAAAACTCCCATTAACAAAACCTTTTCATGAGAAACATATCATAAGTGCATTTATTGTTTGATCAATTTAAATGGACATGCTTTAATGGACACATTGACTGCAAAACGGTCGTCAATATGGTCGTGACATTCAAGAGCTGCTTTATGATTTACAAGAACTGTTATGAGTCTTTCCACGAGAAAAATAACATTGTGGATCAGCATAAACATGCCGGGCAGGTTAACCCGGACAGACTCTTTTCGCCTCCGGTGGATTTTCTGTTTCAGGAATCATTACTCTATACCTTTATCCCCTGAAACGGTATGTGTCGGCCCGGATTAGCCTGCGCGACTGCGCATGCTGACCTGTATCGAAACACTGCGCAGAGTCCATAAGGTTGGTTTTCTCCCTACCCCGAAATGATAGTTGTCACCTTAGTATAATATGTTGAAGCATTGTTGGTATAGGATCAAACTGCTCAAAACGAGGATTTTAGGCTTTTCCTGCAATGATTCAACATATTAATTGTGTACTTCCAATTTGAAGGTATAATACTGTCTACTCAGTTGGTATCGAAGCCGAAGAATATTAAACATTCATAGCTTGCAACCACTGAATGTTTATGATAGTTTTATCAATAATACCATAAAGCTTTTAACAATTCTATGAACGGATCATAAAATGTCCATAGACCTATCTTGTAAAAATCGATTTTTGAAGTGGTTTAAGCTTAAACAAATATAAATACAGGATGATATGAAACAATAACTATACGTTTTTGTCAATTTGGAAATCGATTCGGCCTGGTTGGTAACAGTGCGCCTCGACTGATTCGACACTGCTTCTGTTGTAATGAATAAGAATCATTAATTGGACGACAATATACGTTTTCTGTTGACTTAAACCGCATAGTGTATTGTCAAACAACAAATCATAGTACTATATTTGACCCTTTCACTGCCGAATGTCACAAAGTGACTCTTCCATGTTAAACAATTGGATCACTCTTGTTTTCGTACAACAGGAAATTTGGTAAAATTTAATGTCTAAGTTGCAAACAATGCAGATTTCAGGAGAGGCAGCTCGTTATGAGCTGTCTCACCTGAATATGCATTGTTTGCAAACACCTTTAAAAGCGAAAGGGTTTATACAAAAACAAACGCATACATTTAACTGCAATATATAATTGCGGCTTATTTACAGAATCATGTTTTCGCTGACTTAACGCACTTGTTCGCGAAACAAGTTTCTATGTCAGTGTCTATTGAACGAAGTGGTGTAAGGTGGCATATAACAGTTGCAGTCGGTATATTCGGATTTTGGCCAGGTTCAAAAATAGAAATAATGATAAATAGTAAGTGTTTGGTACATTTTTGTATAAAAATTAATTGTTATCCCCCGCTTTTTCGAAGAAAAAAAGGGGGGTTATTAATTTCGGTTTGTCCGTCTGTCCGTCCGTCTGTCCGTCTGTCCGTCTGTCCGTCCGCATGAGAGAGTACTTGTGGGGTGCGTGTTTTTCCTGAAGTTAATTACCCCGCAAGTAAACATCAAAGGAAATAACCCCACAAGTACACTCCCATGAGTTCGTCCGTCTGTCTGTGCGTCTGTCTGTCTGTCACACTTCGTTTCCGTGCAATAACTGCCACAAATGTGAACCTTTTTTTTTCAAACTTGGTAACAAGGTTGAATGCCTTAAGGGCTAGGCCAAGTTCGATCGTCACTTTCGGCGGACTTTATTTAGTGGAATTATGGCCCCTTATTTAACACAAAGTGTCGTTTTATGCTGATTCCGTGCAAGAACTGCCACAAATGTGAATTCTTTTTTTTTCAAACTTGGTAACAAGGTTAAATGCCTTAAGGGCTAGGCCAAGTTCGATCGTCACTTTCGGCAGACTTTATTTGGTGGAGTTATGGCCCCTTATTTAACAAAAAATGTCGTTTCTTGCTGTTTCCGTGCAATAACTGCTACAAATGTGAACCGGTTTTTTTTTCAAACTTAGTACCAAGGTTAGATGCCTTAAGGGCTAGGCCAAGTTTGATCGTCACTTTCGGCGGACTTTATTCGGTGGAGTTATGGCCCCTCATTTAACAAAAAATGTCGTTTCTTGCTGTTTCCGTGCAATAACTGCCACAAATGTGAACCGGTTTTTTTCAAACTTGGTAACAAGGTTAAATGCCTTAAGGGCTAGGCCAAGTTTGATCGTCACTTTCGGGGGACTTTATTCGGTGGAGTTATGGCCCCTTATTCAACAAAAAATGTTGTTTCTTGCTGTTTCCGTGCAATAACTGCCACAAATGTGAACCGTTTTTTGTTTTTTTCAAACTTGGTAACAAGGTTAAATGCCTTAAGGGCTAGGCCAAGTTCGATCGTCACTTTCGATGGACTATATTCGGTGGAGTTATGGCCCCTCATTTAACAAAAAATGTCGTTTCTTGTTGTTTCCGTGCAATAACTGCCACAAATGTGAACCGTTTTTTTTAAACTTGGTAACAAGGTTAAATGCCTTAAGGGCTAGGCCAAGTTTGATCGTCACTTTCAGCGGACTTTATTCGGTGGAGTTATGGCCCCTTATTTAACACAAATTGTTGTTTCTTGTTGTTTCCATGCAATAACTGCCACAAATGTGAACCTTTTTTTTTTTTTTAACTTGGTAACAAGGTTAAATGCCTTAAGGGCTAGGCCTAGTTCGATCGTCACTTTCGGTGGACTTTATTCGGTGGAGTTATGGCCCTTCAATTAACAAAAAAAGTCGTTTCTTGCTGTTTCCGTGCAATAACTGCCACAAACTTGGTAACAACCTAGGCCAAGTTCGTTTAATTTACCCTGTAATGTCATTACATGTTCAATAAAAAGTCTACTGACATGTTTAAACCTAACCTCAACATTTTCCTACAATATTTCCTGCAAGCGGGGGATATAAATTTCATGAATTTGCTTGTTGATTTTAATGTTAATAAATGTGAAAAGAAAGCTCTTAGCATGGGTTTGAATTGTGCGGTTGAACAAACCCACTTCTCCTTCTGATTCACAAGTTTAGGGACAGGCGCATGACTTGCTTGCGTAGGTAAATATGAATGCCAGCTTTCGCTTCCAAGATGATGAAAATGGACATAAGACTGCATTCGACTTCTTTCTTTGTATATAACAAAGAAATCTGCAATTGCATAAAAGCAAATGTTTAATTTTTCAGGTGTTTTTTTGGCATTCAGACAGGATAAAATTGTAACTTCTTTGTGGAAATTAGTTAATTCCATCACAATTATGCTTCGATTTGTCTGTTCAGGCATTGTTGCATTAAATCCACTCAGTGTATGCCCAATGTCATCTTTCAGACTGTTTGATGTGTCCTTATGTTGAAATAGTCTGCAGTCTGCAACAAAAGTTTACTTTTCACCAATTTGACCGACAAATCTGACTATACATTTGCTTTGCATTCGGTTTTCCATTTATCATATGGCATTTCAACTGGTATTTTGAAGGACTGTGACATTGCATTGAAATAAGTCGAAATCAGGCTTTTCCGAACACACAATTTTCATAATAGCTATAATAGTTGGTTTTTAAATGCATATATATTTTTTAATGATTGGAAACTTATCCCCAAACAATACAGCCCCGTTTTTAAAGGTCATTTATGCTCTTTTCTTTGCAGTAGCAGTTCTGTGAACAGTAAGAATAGAGGAGTTTCACACAACCCGAGACACAAATTGACAAGGTAAGTGCAAAACAGCTGACTTTATTGTTAAACTTGTCTTTCAGACTGCTAGTATAGCGCTTAAAGAAAGTAACACAGCCTATAAGATCACATCTCTATCAGAAAATAAGGCAATTTCATATCTTGTAGTAAAACAGGAGTAGTTCGGGGCCTTTTTACCATTTTTAGTACTAATTCATTATTATGCATACATTAAGGGTAAAATGTGCTAGTTTGAGAAGGATTTTGAATCAGTACCAGAAGAGTTTTGGGTCTTTCAGCCTCTGGAAAATTGTTGAAATGAGTTTGTATTGGATTGTGTTATTGATGTATTATCATTATTGTGTAATTGATGTATTATCATTATTGTGTTATTGATGTATAATCATTATTGTGTTATTGATGTATTATCATTATTGTGTTATTGATGTATTATCATTAGTGTGTTATTGATGTATTGTCATTAGTGTGTTATTGATGTATTATCATTATTGTGTTATTGATGTATTGTCATTATTGTGTTATTGATGTATTATCATTATTGTGTTATTGATCTATTATCATTATTGTGTTATTGATGTATTGTCATTATTGTGTTATTGATGTATTGTGTTATTGATGTATTATCATTATTGTGTTATTGATGTATTATCATTATTATGTTATTGATGTATTGTCATTATTGTGTTATTGATGTATTATCATTATTGTGTTATTGATGTATCATCATTATTGTGTTATTGATGTATTATCATTATTGTGTTATTGATGTATTGTCATTATTGTGTTATTGATGTATTATCATTATTGTGTTAAGGACATTTCAGATGGATCACAGTACTGAAAACTTTTAATAACTTTAGGATAACTGTTAAGTGTCACAGAGTATACACAGTCTTTGTAGAAGACTCACAATTGACCTTTCTTTTTCTCGGAAGCTCTTTAGACACTTTCTTTGCTTTTCATCGTCTAGTTGTTGTGTTTTTAACAAAGTGTGACATACAATGAAAGCAACAAAGCAAATATTAGGATAACTAGCCAAATTTCAATTTTCTTATGCCATCCTAATCCAGGTTTTGTGGCTTGAGTCTGGTCAGTTTTGTGACAATATGACTTTTGGAGGATTTTGAGTATTGGACATTTCTTCATGTTTAGCTCCACTGAATGAAAGCCATTCGAGCTTATGTCATAGCGAATTATCCGTCGTGCGTCAGTACGATAACTTTTGAGTTCAAACGACATTTTATCTATAACCTATGAAACTATCATCTCAATGGCCTCTCCTAAGATTCATTTGTTTTATCCATGCACAAATCGTGTTTCAATGACAACCGAAAGAAAGAAAAACTTAAAAAATTACCTCTCCCAAGTTGGTTTGCTTTTTATCAGAATCCTTCAAGCCACTGGTAGTTAAAATATTAATATATTTTTTTTAAAATGTTCTCCTCCGAAAATTTGATGTATATTTTCAAATAATTTTGACCCTCTATGATATTCCATTCCTTCAAGCCACGTCGATTGTTGGAAAACATGGCCGCCAGTGAGGGGGAGGGGGAAAGGCTGTTATGCATTTAAATGGTTAAATGGGAGGAATGAAAACTTGTCCTCGGAAAGTATATTACGGATTTTTCAAATAATTTTGTGGAGATGTTCCTTGGTGCCCCCTTACCAGATTACTCAATATCAGTTGTCTTGGTCGAAAAACATTGCAGGTAGGCAATAGGCAATATGGCAATAGTGATTTAATATTTGCATCATTACAGTGGAGCGATACTGTCCCTCCTATGGCTCTTGTTTATTAGATTTATATGAAATTGAGCACACACATTTAATAAGAAAAATTACTTCAACATATCAAACAGGTTTTGCGGTCAAACTTATGTTATTTTAGGCTTTCGTTGCATTTTCCACTCGAACTTTGCGAAACTTGCTCAGATTGTTGGCTGCAACCAGTAGATGATAACTATTGAAATTAACTCATGCTGTGTGAAAATTACTTGTGCTTCTGCCAATTATTTGAAATTCGTGATGACCAGTCATATTTCCCACATGATTTTCACAAACATTAAGAATGGTCGAGTCAGTACTGAAAAGTGATAATATAAAATGTATATCTGCATATCTACGGGCGTTGTATTTTGACGGTACTGCGTACCTCCAAACACTATAACAGAATAATTAACTTTATCTTTCGTTTGAGAATAGTAATTAATCTGATTTTTTTGCAATTGAGTCTGCGCAACATTCCATACTTCTAGCCAAACCCACTTGGACTTGAAACACACACAACTTCAATACCTTCAGCACTTTGATTCCTATAGCGAAGCATTTAAGATACAATGCAGTTATTGGATTTATTAGAGTGTTATCGCTAAAAAAAGGTGTTATAGTTCTGATTTGCATACCAACGTTGAGTGGTAATCAGCCACTGCATTATTACCGTATAAAGGTAAAATTACGCCAAATACATCCGCTGTCATGCTTCCCTAAACAAAACTTTTTTTGCGTGGAAATGAGTGTATACCATCTCCAGAATGCATTGAATATATGACATTGAGTTTAAGTTCATTATAAATGTGTATAGAATGCACTGGAAATGATTGATTTGATCACTTTTAGTGTTTTGACCTTGTTAGAATTTGAAAGTAGAGAGTGCTAAACACCGGTTTTGTCCGGGCCCGATTTGGTCCAAAATGACGGTAACCAATTCTCTCTTGAAAATTGTATGAACCTCATTTTCTTTGGATTGTTTTAAATCTTAGAGGTAACTCTTTTCAATGATATATGGTGTTCTACATTAGAAACGCGTAGAAAGTGTTACAATTGAGGACTGAATCTGGTCGATTTACATTGAAACAAGCAAGGAATTGAATTGATGTATTGTGACCTTAAACCGGATTGCTTATAGTAATGTTTACGTTCAAAACCAATTTTAAACACGTTCTGTGTACTTCAAGTTGTCCGTACGCGTTACAGACAATTCTTCTAATAATGTATTACGACCGAACAGTACACACCGTCTTTATCATTATATTGTAAATGACATTACCGAAGAGAATTAACTGAATTACTTATACTAACTGTATAATAACGTACATCCGCGAATATACCTTCCCTTAACCATGTTTATATTTATCCCTTTCGCTGCCAAAGTCAATTTAAAGATTTTAACAAATTTCCTGGTGGCCGAAAAATGGAGTGGTTCAATTTTCAACATGGAAGAGTCGACTTTGTGAAATTCGGCAGTGAAAGAAAGAGTTTAACCCGTGCACTAAAGTTGTTATGAACAATCCAGGAAAACATCAATATGACAATTGCGTCTTGATAGGGTCGATCCAGTACAACTTGCAAATCAGCGCGGTCAAATCTAGATATGCACTGCTCGTTTAAGTTAGTACAAAATCTTCCAAGTTATTTCTAAGATATGATTAATTAACAAACAAATAGTTTTCTACACCCATGAAATACCTAAAGGGTTCTTTTACAAGTGTGCGACTCGATTCCTCTTGGCGTGGCTTTTATCGATGAATGACGTAAACAATAATTCAATACCAGATAAGAATATGTCCATCAAAACTATCAATTACTGTATCATTAAAAAAAATGAAACAGTACATGACGGCATTAGAACTGCATATCATATACGGGTATCCAATTTAAATGTCATTAAAAACAAAATAACACCAATACAGTAAAATATGAAAATTAACTGCTTTCCACTTTAAAACAAATCTGCAGCAGACAATTTGAAAGATTTTGGCAAAAGTATGTAAAATCTATATCAAAGTGCTTTAAAACATTCTGTACACTTTCTTCTGTTGTCATAATCTTTTCTAAAGTAGTTTGCTATGGATGCTTCAAGTGCGTCTATATGTAGGTTAAAGTCACTCCATAACGTTTAAAAATGTGAGCCGTCCCGCCAGAAAACCAACATTATGGCCTCTGCGTAATGTATCGATCCAGATCAGCCTGCGCAGTCCGCACAGACTGATCCGGGCCGATATATTCCGATTCAGGGGGATAGAGGCATAGAGTAATGATTCCTGAAACAGAAAATCCACAAGAGGCGTTGAGTGTCTGTCAGGGTAAGTCTGCGCGGCATGCTTAGGCTGACCCGGGTCGTTACTTTACGCAGAGTCAAATGCAACACTTTTGGTTTTATCGCGGGACGGCTCAATTAGTGTAACAAGCGATAATCAAAACCAAACTTCGCCTGCGTGCAGTTTGATTCGGATGTGTCGTGCTCCCAGTCCAGTTCTAGGCCTACATCGTGCTTCCAGTCCAGTTCTAGGCCTACATCGTGCTTACAGTCCAGTTATAGGCCTACATCGTGCTCCAAGTCCAGTTCTAGGCCTACATGTATTCTTTAAGCATTTGGAGGACATTTATATACTAACAACAAATTAACAAAACAATTGAAAACAGTACAAATTATTTATAACAGGCAAATTGGCCATTATTAAGTTATATACATTAATGTGCAAGGAACAAACGTAATCATTTTACGAGATGCAAAATAAATCTATGAACTCATTATCCAAATATTATTTAAACAAGCATGCGTTATAAGTTTTATTTATTTATTTCTATCAGACGACTGCCCATATCTTGACAAACTTTGGGAGATTCTATAAATGGGGGGAAAAAATGTAATCGAAAAGAGTAACAACCATTATGGCAAAAGATTAAATTACTCAAGATGAGTAACATCGCCGTTGCCATACTGTTTTTAAACGTCGTCTTCTCTAGCTGCGTCAAAGTACTTCAGATTGTCGTTTCAAACTATCAGTGATGAGATCGCTTATCGTTGTATGACATACCTAGAGCCCACTAGAGGGTTTTATTTCCAATATTCAGACAAAAGCTGAACTGTTGAATAATTCAAGGTAACTGTATTAACCGTTAAACAATTGGGGACATTGATCGATATTAATTTGAAATGTATAGGCTACGCTAATCTTTTTTATTCATATGTTGTTGTTTTTTAAATCATGTGGCCAACTATTATTCCTTTTCCGGTTATAGACGCATTTTGACGCATATGCAGCAGACCATTCATTTGTATTTGCGACAAAGTTAAATGCAGTTTAACGCTTCTTTCGAGGTTATTGTACATATTTAAATGTTTCGAGGTTATTGTACATATTTAAATGTTTCGAGATTATTGTACATATTTCACAACATCATTGTGTTCTCAAGACGCTGAAGAGTCTTCCACTCCTATAATGTCATGTGTTCTACATTGTTGCAATGTCCAATGTGATGTAGCTGATAGGACATTTGCCTCTAGACCAAAATACAAGGGTTCGATCCCCTGTCAGATCATGCCGAACACTTGCTTGGTGCTTATGGTTGCAGAGATAGCATGACGATTGTTGCGCTGGCGACAGGATACTCTTATTACGCAGGAAATGCCCGTGATATAACTGAAATACTGCCGATATTGGCACCAAACAAATTTCAAACAAAAGTCACCCTATTTGAGCCTGTGCGTTGGAAAATGTATAAGGAAGGTTTTTGAGAACAGTATAGATTCATATCAGCTTGTGCATCTGCACACTGTTCACGTTTTTATTTAAACAAGCTTTGAAAAAGATTCTGTCAACTAATATTAGGATAAGACAGAGCAGGTGGACAATACGATCTAAACTACTCTGTTCAGTAATGGCTACTTGTACCTTTTCCCATGCACTGGCTAAACATTTAAAAAATTACATTGAAATGAGCCGTCCCGCGAGAAAACCAACATTATGGCCTATGCGTAATGTATCGACCCATATCAGCCTGCGCAGTTCGGGGGATACAGGTATAGAGTAATGATTGCTGAAACAGAAAATCCACAGGAGGAGAAACGTGTCTGTCCGGGTAAGCCTGCGCGGCATGCTTAGGTTCATCCGGGTCGATACCTTACGCAGAGTTCACAATGTTGGTTTTCTCGCGGGATGCCTCAAATATGTTATAATCGCTCCTCTCATTGGTAATTTGATACGTTTGCAACGCGTTTTCGGCGAATACAAAAAAAATGGCGCCTTTGTCAAATTTGCTTTCCGCCTGAATGTTTGGTGATCGCAAAGTGGTTTCACAGGTGTTTGCAGGTTTTAAAGATACATCTCGAATGTCTGAGTGTCACCGATTTGCTCGCTGAGAGGTCTTTAGCGATTGTTCAAGAGCCTCAAAGCGGTGATATTTTCATCGGTAGTTTGAGCCGTCCCGCGAGAAAACCACAATTTCGGACTCTGCGTAAAGTATCGAACCGGATCGAGCTAAGCATGCCTCGCAGGCTAATCCTGACAGACACTGTTCGCCTCCTGTCGGTTTTCTGTTTCATCAATCATTACTCTATACTTTATACCAACATAATAGTTGAGACTGTCCATGGAAACAAGTACAAGTTTTGTTTTTTCAAACATTATAGATAGAGCCAGATCTGCCGATGCAACCACACATCTTGATATAAACTGTTCAAATATTACTAACACAAGCCTGTAAGAAGATGGCCGGAGGCTACACTGTTCAGAATTGCGAAACTTGTACCTTCTCGCAAACCCTGCCTCAAATTGTATGCTGCCAATCTTCTCGTCACTTCTGTCCTCTCATATTGTCGAAGCAGACGGCACTAAAATACCCTACCATCTAAGTAATTAGTGTTACACAGTTTTAACTACATACTGTTACAGGACAGGGTTAGGTCAGTTTTGAATCAGGTTAGATTGTGCGCGTATTATTACGTTATATGACGACAATTATAGGACCGACCAAATGACAAGCAAATTGCATCAATTATCTTATCTTTGATCCGCCTTATGGTAGGTGTTTCTATGAATTTTTGATAAGGGAGAAAAGTCGAAAGATCCGCATGTGCCCTCAATGTACTATATATAGGCCACATTAAGCCGAATAGTCTATAAACAAACAACTTTGTTTGCGTAAAAATGAGTGTATACCATCACCAGTATGCATTGAATATATGACACTGAGTTTAAACTCATTGTAAATGTGTAAAGGATGCACTGGAAATGATTGATTTGATCACATTAAGTATTTTGACCTTGTTTGAAAGTGAAAGTAGAGCATGTGAAACACCGGTTTTGTCCGTTTTCGATTTAGTCCAAAATTACGGTAACCATTTTCGCTTGGTGAATTATTTCTTGCATAAAGCATGTTCCCCATTTTCTTTGGATTGTTTTAAAGCTTATAGGTAACCCTTTTCAATGATATATTGTTTTCTGCATGAGAATCGCTTAGAAAGTGTGACAATTGAGGTCTGAACCTAGTCGATTTACATGAAAACAAAGAAGGAATTTATTTGGTGTATTGTGACCTACATATCGGGTACCAGTACCATTACCAGGGTATCAGCACAGTAATCAGTTCGATTTTTGGAAAGCGCATGGTTACGAATCAGCCAATCAAATCATACCTTACTAACAGACCGTGCAATTAACTGTTACTTGATGTTACCAAAATAGAATCCATCAATGTATTTGGTGGATGGATTTTCAAACGTTAGATAGCGTGAAATAAGCAACAGTATAATACATATAATATATGTTTATGCCGTTGGAAGTTTTTGGGTCCGTTGATTCACTTAAACGTTAACCATTTTCAACAAACAAAAACCTGCAGCAGACGACTTTGAAATCGTTAATATAAAAGTTTTTAAAATCCCAATTTTTATCTGAAAACATAACTGTTGAATGGTGTTGTAAACATTACGAAATAATGCGTCCCAGTGTGGGAAAGGAGTCAACTTATCCCTTTCTCTCATATAGACGCTTTCTGATGCCTCTGCAGCAGACGGCTTATGAAAACATAGTGACAAAAGAAGAAATTGCTCAGAACGAGCAATTTCTCCTTTTGCCACAATGTTTTCCACTTTTAGTCATAGGTTATCCATTCAATTTTAGAGATTTTCTATTGTTTTACAAAATATGTTTAAATTCTTCTGCAGCAGAATTGTCGTATGAGGGGAAGGGTTAGCGTTAAAGCGCTGAACAAGCAATGGGAATTCGATTTCATCGCCTTCGGCCACATAAATTTACAGCCGGAAAATTCCTTGGCCTCCTATTATTGACTAGTCTTGTATTTGTTGAACCATAAATTATGTATGATGGAACTATTCGCGTGGTATAATTTGAAACAAAGAGTGTCGGAGAAACCTATTAAATATTGAAATTATTTTATAAACGAAAAAGACGATGAACAATAGTGTTATTTACATGCACAGCGGATATGGTGTTTCTTTTCATATTGTTTAGTCTTTATAAGCCGCTTAAGGCGAATAACAATAGAGCTTACACATTGTCCTAACACACCCAGCACTAGGACCACCAGCCAACACAATTTTGCAAACAATGCAGATTCAGGTGAGACAGCCCGTGACGAGATGTCTCTTCTGAAATCTGCATTGTTTTCCACTTGGTCATTAGTTTTTAACAAATTTCCGATTAAACAAAAATTGAGTTATCCAATTTTCAACATTGTAGGGGAAAAAAACGCCCAGAGAGTGTACAGTCGACTTTGTGAAATTTGGCAGTGAAAATATTAACTAGAACTCGCCAATTATGTGTTGTGTTACGATAATCCGAATACGCCAAATGTTGTATTTGTAAGGTATAGGCACACGCTGAAGACTCGTACACTTATGTGTATAGGTGCAACTTCAGACTCATACAATTCAGGCATTTTATAGGCGCAACCTAAGACTCATACAATTCCGTGTTAAGGAGCAACCTCAGACTCATACAATTCCGTATATAGGCACAACCTCAGACTAATACAATTCAGTGTAAAGATGAAACAACACAGACTCATACAATTCAGTATATAGGCGCAACCTCAGACTTCATGCAATTCTGTATAAAGGCACAACCTCAGACTCATACATGACTGTGTAAAGGCGCAACCTCAGACTCATACAATTCCGTATATAGGCTCAACCTCAGACATCATACAATTCCGTATATAGTCACAGCCTCAGACTCATACACGTCCGTTTATAGGAGCAACCTCAGACTCTTACACTTCCGCATATAGGCGCAACCTCAGACTCATACACTTCCGTTTATAGGAGCAACCTCAGACTCTTACACTTCCGCATATAGGCGCAACCTCAGACTCATACACTTCCGTATATAGTCACACCCTCAGACTCATACACTTCCGTTTATAGGAGCAACCTCAGACTCATACAATTCAGTATATAAGCACACCCTCAGACTCATACAATTCCGTATATGGGCGCAACCTCAGACTCATACAATTCCGCATATATGCACAACCTCACACTCATACAATTATGTGTAAAGGTGCAACCTCAGACTCATACAATTCCGTATATAGGCTCAACCTCAGACATCATACAATTCCGTATATAGTCACACCCTCAGACTCATACAATTCCGTATATAGGCGCAACCTCAGACTCTTACACTTCCGCATATAGGCGCAACCTCAGACTCATACACTTCCGTTTATAGGACCAACCTCAGACTAATACAATTCAGTATATAGGCACACCCTCAGACTCATACACTTCCGTTTATAGGCGCAACCTCAGACATCATACAATTCAGTGTTAAGAAGCAACCTCACACTCATACAATTCAGTGTTTTTAAGTTGCAAACTCAGACTCATACAATTCCGTATATAGGCGCAATCCCAGGCCATGCTGTCTACGTCTGCATAGTTATGCTCATATAAAGGTCAATTAGGGTAGAAACTAAAACGTCTACAGATGTAGTGTTATGTTAAAAGATGATTCTATGGTTAAATTGCAAGTGGGCGGACAGTGAATGCTGTGGTGAGAATGTGCGAATGTACAGGCGCGTCCTGACTTTACGCAAATAAATTGAAACCACAACTTGCCAGACGAGATCGCCGCCATACAAAACAGACATTCGTAAACAAACGACTAAATTGTTAGGTAAAAAGGAGTTAGTTTTTGTTTGAAAACATTAAAATCTTATATTTTATTATTATTCATATTATAATTGAAATTACAGTTGAAGATGAACTCGATTACAAAATAAATATGGTAAAAAATTAATTATTTTATGTTGTTATTTGTGTAGTTTAAATAGATTTAATACATCTTCAACCCAATTTCATAAAATTCAATTATTCTTACTTGAATTGGAAATAAGACTGGGTTTACCCAACTATGTTGCCTCTTTAAATAAAGTATATATTATTATTATTATTAGTAGTAGTAGTAGTAGTAGTAGTAGTAGTAGTAGTAGTAGTAGTAGTATTGTCCAAGGACAGCGAAACACTTATAAAATAGAGCAGATTGTTCATCTGCAGCATTCAACGACACAAAAAGTCAAAATATCAATATCAGGGTTTTTTCCCGGAACACTGATGGACATCCTATTTTATCATTGTTTTAAGTTGTAAAACACAAATTTCAATCAATAGATGTCCTAACAATAACATGTCAAACAATAATTAGCTTTCAACCAATGGTTATGAATTATTCTATTGTTCTTTTTTCATCAAACATTGTAACAGATATGATGGCAATTTTTAAACATGAATATTTCATTTTTACCTAGCAATTCAAATGCGCATTTAAATTTCTTTTGTTGCTCAGTATTTCAAACAGATTCAGAAATGACTTTAAACCAGGCCTTAAGCTTTAGATAAGGGACATTTTTCATATTCGATTGATTGATGGGGGTTTAACGCCCTTTTCAAAAAAGAAATCAGTCATATCACGGCAGCCAGTTACTCATATATTTCCTGGTTTTCTCACACCAGCGTCTAGAGCTATTATATTTTCTTGTCAGACATTTCGCATAGAGCTATGCTACTTTTTTGTCAAACGTTTCGTCTAGAGCTATGATATTTACTTGTCAGACTTTTCGTCTAGTGCTATGCTACTTTTTTGTCAGGCGTTTCGTCTAGAACTATGCTACTTTCTTGTCAGACGTTTTGTTACAAGCTAGGCCACTTTTTTGTTAGGCGTTTTGTCTAGAGCTATGTATGCTACTTTCTAGTCAGACGTCTCGTCTAGAGCTATTATATTTTATTGTCAGACGTTCTGTTAAGAGCTATGCTACTTTTTGTCAGACGTTTCGTCTATACAAGTATTCTATTTTCTTGTTAGACGTTTCGTCTAGAGCTATGCTACTTTCTTGTTAGACGTTTTGTTAAAAGATATGCTACTTTATTTTAGGACGTTTCGTCTAGAGCTATGCTACTTTCTTGTCAGACGTTTCGTCTAGAGCTATGCTACTTTCTTGTCAGACGTGTCGTCTAGAGCTATGCTACTTTCTTGTTAGACGTGTCGTCTAGAGCAAGCTTCTTTCTTATTAGACGTTTTGTTACAAGCTAGGCTACTTTTTTGTTAGGCGTTTCGTCTAGAGCTATGTATGCTACTTTCTAGTCAGACGTCTCGTCTAGAGCTATTATATTTTATTGTCAGACGTTCTGTTAAGAGCTATGCTACTTTTTGTCAGACGTTTCGTCTATACAAGTATTCCATTTTCTTGTTAGACGTTTCGTCTAGAGCCATGCTACTTTCTTGTTAGACGTTTTGTTAAGAGCTATGCTACTTTCTTGTCAGACGTTTCGTCTAGACATATATCCTACCATTTCTTTTAAGATGTTTCGTCTAGAGCTATACTTCTTTCTTGTCAGACGTGTCGTCTAGAGCTATGCTACTTTTTTGTCAGATGTTTCGTCTAATGTTATGCTACTTTCTTTTAAGACGTTTCGTCTAGAGCTATGCTACTTTCTTGTCACACGTTTCGTCTATATAAGTATTCTATTTTCTTGTTAGACGTTTCGTCTAGAGCTATGCTACTTTCTTGTCAGACGTTTCATCTATATAAGTATTCTATTTTCTTGTTAGACGTTTCGTCCAGAGCTATGCTACTTTCTTGTCAGATGTTTCGTCTAGACATATATGCTTCTTTCTTTTAAAACGTTTCGTCTAGAGCAATGTTACTTTCTTGTCAGATGATTCGTCTAGAGCTATGTTACTTTCTTGTCAGACGTTTCGTCTAGAGCTATGCTACTTTTTTGTCAGACGTTTCGTCTAGAGCTATGATACTTATTTGTCAGACGTTTCGTCAAGAGCTATGTTACTAACTTGTCAGACGTTTCGTCTAGAGCTATGCTACTTTCTTGTCAGATGTTTCGTCTAGAGCTATGCTAGTTCTTGTCAGACGTTTCGACTAGAGCTATGTTACTAACTTGTCAGCCATTTCGTCGAGAGCTATGCTATTTTCTTGTCAGACGTTTCGCCAAGAGCTATGTTACTTTCTTGTCAAAGGTTTCGTCTAGTGCCATACTACTTTTTTGTCAGGTGTTTCGTCTAGAGCTATGCTACTTTCTAGTCAGACGTTTCGTCTAGATCTATGCTAATTTCTTGACAGACATTTCGCTTAGAGCTATGCTACTTTTTTGTCAGACATTTCGTCTAGAGCTATGATATTTACTTGTCAGACGTTTCGTCTAGAGCTATGCTACCTTCTTGTCAGACGTTTCGTCTAGTGCTATGCTACTTTTTTGTCAGGCGTTTCGTCTAGAGCTATGCTACTTTCTTGTCAGACGTTTCGTCTAGAGCTATGCTTATTTCTTGCCAGACGTTTCGCCTAGAGCTATGTTACTTACTTGCCAGACGTTTTGTCGAGAGCTATATTACTTACTTGTCAGATGTTTTGTCGAGAGCTATATTACTTACTTGTCAGACGTTTTGTCGAGAGCTATGATACTTACTTGTCAGACATTTTGTCGAGAGCTATATTACTTACTTGTCAAACGTTTCGTCGAAAGCTATATTACTTACTTGTCAGACGTTTTGTCGAGAGCTATGTTACTTACTTGTCAGACATTTTGTCGAGAGCTATATTACTTACTTGTCAGACGTTTTGTCGAGAGCTATATTACTTACTTGTCAAACGTTTTGTCGAGAGCTATATTACTTACTTGTCAGACGTTTTGTCTAGAGCTATATTACTTACTTGTCAGACGTTTTGTCGAGAGCTATATTACTTACTTGTCAGACGTTTTGTCGAGAGCTATATTACTTACTTGTCAGACGTTTTGTCGAGAGCTATATTACTTACTTGTCAGACGGTTTGTCGAGAGCTATATTACTTACTTGTCAGACGTTTTGTCGAGAGCTATATTACTCACTTGTCAGACGTTTTGTCGAGAGCTATATTACTTACTTGTCAGACGTTTTGTCGAGAGCTATATTACTTACTTGTCAGACGTTTTGTCGAGAGCTATATTACTTACTTGTCAGACATTTTGTCGAGAGCTATGTTACTTACTTGTCATACGTTTCGTCTAAAGCTATGCTACTTTCACGCGGACAATGGACAACTCTAGCTAGATAAAGGAAAGTATTTCCAAACGCTACTCGAACCTTACCCCAAGGAGGCTTGATTGTTTAACGGCTTTACTGTACAAGGCAAAGTCGGCATGATGAGAACGTTTATACTTTCATTATCCACATACCTAGACGCATATTGTAGTATTTGAAATTATGCGAAAAATCTCTACAAAAATTCTACTATAATAATTGAATAAAGTTGAAAACACTGTGGCAAAAGGAGAAATTGCTCGTTTTGTCACAGTGTTTTCAAAAGGCGTGTGCTGCAAAGGCGTCAGAAACGTCTATATGTGGGAAAGGGTTAAGCATCACCCACTTATCCATTCATTACAAGTTGGCTACGATGTTTATTGCCGCAAAGTTCTTAATAGATCCTATAAAATATGCTTCTGATGCATCAGTAGTGTTTTGAGACTTTATTCAGATAATGTGGCCGAATAGTTAGCGTCGGGAATTAGGTACCGGGCGTCCCGGTTTCGATCCCCAGTCGCGGCACTGCGGTCATGGTAGAGTGCCGTTGGGTAAGGCTCATTTCCTAGCTAGAACTGGTTTGTTTAATCAGGGATACAAAAAAAAGTGAACTGTCGTCGTGATAAAGCTGAAATAATGTTTAAAATGGCGTTAAATTATAGTGGCATTGTCTGTGAATCATTTTACGTATGCTATTGAAAGTGGAATGTTTAAAATCATTTCAGAATATTTGAGTCAAAGCACTGAAGTGCTGACGGCCTGGGGGCTGCAGGAAGATTGTAGAAGTAGGGAAAATGTGAAAGGAAATAACAATTGCAGCTTATGTTTGTGTATTTATTGTTCAGAAGTTGAAAGATGATATCAAAAATAGTAAATATTATGAAACTACTAATTTGAAAACAGGAGGACCTTGTTGGCGCTATATCGCTCACCTGAGTGCAAGAGCTCACACGTTTACACATTTAAGACATGAAGAATCAAAAGAAAATTTGACATCAGGTTTAGGCAGAATATATATTGAGAAATATGTCAATGATAAATCAACTTCCATTAAGTAGAAATAATTCTCTAAACCATTTACTAGACTGGGATAAAGTGTTTGAACAATGTAAAACTCATCATGAAAATTATTCTGACAAAAAATCAAAATGCAACCTCCAGAGTGCTATCAAGATTTTCCTTCATTTGGCCTAGTACCCACAGGTGCCAGTCTCGTTTATAATCTAAAAATAGCATTTGACTATATATAGTCCAAATGCTATTTTTTCGGCGATAGTTGTCTAACCTCAGTTGTTGACCTAGATGTTAAACAAATGATCTAGATTGTAGACCAATCGAATGTTGTATTTATTGAATAATGTCGAAGAAATAAAGGAAATGAAACGTTTTGATTGGTTCATAGTTAAGATGGCGATCATACGAGAGGCACTACTAAGGTGAAGTTTTAAAATAAAATGTTCTGCATACTATATTTTAATTGTTTTCCTTAAGAAATAAATTTCAGTGAAAAAAAAATCAGTGAAATCGTATGAAATATAATATTTAAGAGCAAAATATTAATTATTTTTGAAACATGACAACTGGTTCACGATTATAATGCATTACCAATTCAAGGAGCTGTCGAATTCTTAGATATACAACATTATTGCGCAAATTTTATAATTAATGGAAAATTACTGATTGTTTTGATTATTAACAAAACCTTTCTGATATTCAACTCAAATAATATGCGCATGTTCCATTTTGTAGTGTTTTCTCATATTGATCGCCGTTTTATTTTAAACGAGACTGGCACCTGTGCTGATGCCTTTTTATTGTTTACCCGATATGACCCATATTCGAACATGGACTAGATAGCATCAATACAAACATACTGACAAAGTTTCAAGCATTAACAAGATTTCCTTCAATTTGGCCTAGTGACCTAGTTTTTAACCCGGCATGACCCATATTCGAATATGGCCTAGATATCATAAAGATAAACATTCTGACCAAATTTTAGAGTGTTAACAAGATTTCCCTTCACTTTGGCCTAGTGACCTAGTTTCTGACCCAATATGACCCATATTCGAACTTGACTTAGATATCACCACCCCATTATTCCTCCAGCACTCGGTTTACACCTGGAGTGTATCGTCCGATGGCAGGTCTTCCCTTATAAAGTTTACCGACTCGTCGTTAAATGCTTTATCAACTGGCGGGAACAGTACGAATGTCGTAGTAGCCCGCTGCTGAAGTGAGGTAAATCGTTTCAGGAATTATTGGAGCAGATGATCCAAGAATAGGATGTTATAACAGACTTATAATATTCCTCCGAAGTATCATCGGGGTTGTTGTTACGGCGTGTCTGTCGGCTACATAAACCAGTTTAGCAGGTTCTATGCCGACGGATTCACCAATAGCCGTAGCTTCCTGAAACGCCTGCTGTTTCAGTACCGGTAACATTATCAGTACTATGGTACCTATCAGTACCTATGGACCCCCGCTAAATCCGCGACTGCATTTGTTACGGGACTTCTTTGTTTACCATTTACCATGCATATGTCACGCGCGACTTCTTTGTACTTTTCCGTTCACCTTAGCGAAAATGGTAATAAGCTTCAATATTTGTCCTCTCGGCGCATTAATTTCTAAAGCATTTGTTAAACTTATATTGGAGTACTCACGCCTTAACTTTTGCACTGACATTATAATGATCTTTTTGGGGGAGATCTTGAACTTTAAATGCAGTGTTGTTGAATCCATGTTGAACTAATTTTCCCGGGCCAAAACCCTATTATAAGGAAGTGAAGAAGAAAACATCAGTGAGAATAGAGCATATCGAGGGCTTGGCGTGAACCGGTTGTAACTAAAAGACCTATTTTGAAAACCCTGGTTTAGGGGCAATTTTGACCCCTTTGTAAACAATGCAAATTTAGGTGCCATTGCTCAGAACGAGCAATGGCACCTAAATTTCCACTGTTTACCAAGTAAAATGATTTAACGCTTATAAAGACTTCATGGCGAGGTGATTAACCTTGGTAAAAAAATACCAATTTAAGTTACAACCGTTTCACGCCAAGCCCTCGATTAACGTCCTTGACTAAAGATATTATGAACTTTATCTGACGATGTTAGGGGAATTGGTATTTATCGAGACTTTTTTGTGACAATTATCAGTTTTTTAAAACCGAGTCGGATAGACAATAGACAATAGACAATAATTTTATTTTGACGTAAACTGTACAGTTTCTTGAAATTTTGAGAATATATAAACAAATTACAATTAACACACAAATAATAAAAGAATATATACATAAATTACAATGTACACACACATAGAAACAAGATAGAACAATTATACATAATGATACTCTTAATCAAAATTGACTAATCATGTCTTTTGTAATGAGAGTAATTAACCGGGAAGAGAAACCTTTTTAGTTTTCCAATTCCAAGTTCAAAAGTCCAAGTAGTATATGCTGATATTGAGTCAGAAGAAAGAAAAAAAAAACACATGCACATTTTATGAATTTTTTTTGGTCAGAACTATTATGTTTAAAGCAAAATTGTACATCTTCGCAGCAGTCTACTTTTAATAACACATTTCTTGGCCGAGTTAAACAAAACTTTATGAAGTGACAACGAATGTCAGTTTCTTTTTATTCTTCTATACGAACTAATTATTTTGGAAAATTACCATGGCCGAATGTGCAACGTTTTGTCAATATACTGTCTTCTAATCAGAATAAAATTATATTTAGAACTGCCAAGTATTTACGAGATGCATTTAAGCTTCGTAATGAAAAAACACAGAATGCTATAACAACATGATATACCAGTCAGTTAGGATTATACCACAGAACTACCATATGATCATAAAATGAAATATCAGTATTATCAAATTGTCTGTATGTAAATATTGTTTGTATGTTTTGTATGTTTTCCTGTTTCTTTTGCCATATTTGTTCACTGTTAAATATTATTATTGGCCAAAGGCGTGTAAATGCTGAATTTGCCGAATAAAATTGAATTGAAAAAAATTGAATTTATTACATGTCGAATTTTCGCGGTTTTCGAACATGTAATACTTAATAAACTGTTAACTAATCACAAAATAGTATGACCGATAATGGTTTCTTTACATCGTCAATCTATCGTGACGGTTGTGTTTATCGGATACATGGTCTCAACCATTTTGTAAACATTCGCTGATGAATACAAAAATAGTGACTCATGTTATGTTACACATGTTACATATGTTACATATAAAGAAATACGTAATGGGTATATTAGAACACCAGCATTGTCATGTGATAAAAGCGCGTGTGTACTTGTTGAGTTTACACCATTCGGCTATGGGAGCCGTATTTTGCACGTAATTTCAGTTACTCGACCCAGTAAATATTAACCAATCAGAGAACATCGTATTTCACATTCTAAAGGATTCTACATGTAAATCAAGTAGGGCTAGATTTAGGTCAAAGGGATCGGCTTGCCATGAAGACAATTATGTCCGGGGAATTTCAGATGAATTCATAAGACTGAAGTGGTCTCCCATTGGACAATAATGATTTTGTTGAAAGTTGAAAGTGTTTTTAATAAAGTTGAATACCCTTTGACTGATTTGTGATCAAAACATTGTTTGCTTTTAGCTTTATTGAAAGCTTAGGAGCCATTTTCAGAACAACATGAATATTCCTAAAATTGAAAGTAAAATTCACTGCGGAATAAGGGTGACCTTTGATTTGACGTCATAGCTAAAAAAAAAAAACGGGATAGCATGTGAGTTTTTTTGTACTGTTTTGATAGTTTTGATAATGAACCTTAATTGAATATAGGTTTCTGGGTTATTTCAACTGTTGGGAAAGAGCAATAGCCAAACCAGTTATAATGGTCGCCTATGGAAAATGAATTGCTTCCACCTGTCTTAGAGTAGAAAAAGTCCATACCTTTTACTATTTTAGAGATACTTTCATTACAATTTCATGAAATTGAAACCATAAATTTCTTTTCATATGCATCATAGCTTAGTGTTTCAAAAAGATGGCAACTCTAAATTTGTCGATGCATTAACATTTAGTTTATCCTAATAACAACTTGTCCTCCCATGTGAAATCTGAAAAAAAAAAAAAAATATTTGCTCATTTCAAGATAAAATGATTAAAATAATTACTTCGACAATTAGTGGAAAAACAGTAGTATGACTCTGAATTATTATACCCACCTTGATTGTGGATAAAAGTACCGATTTGGCTTGTGCTATTGTGTCATTTAACGTAAACTTTCAATAATACCGTATAAGTTAGAGAGATTTCTCTCCAACTAAGAGAGATATCTTTATATAGCGCGGAACATTTGATAAGCGAACTCTGGTCCGAGGGATAAGCTTGTAACAAGCTCGTGCAATCACAAAGGGTAAGAACGCTCCTATTATACCCTCAATGGTAAATCAATTATGTGGGAAGAAAATGTGTGTCATCTCTCGTAATTGACAACATTATAAATCAAAGCGCTGAAGGCACTGCTACATTTGTTTGGGTACATAAAACTGTTCAAACATTTGCCTTTGCATAGATGTGTGATTTATAAACTATGCATTGTTTATAAATATTACAACTTCGGGTAAAAGAATAAATGACGCATCCGTTAAAATTAAATGCCATTTTAGTTGTCTATAAAAATAAATCATGAGACATACATGTGAGTATTATATTTAATGTCCAAGTTTCAAAAGACATGTAAAACAAATGGATAACCATTATGGCCCCGACTCACTCATCTAAGTATTTAATATTTTTTGTTACCAAAAAAATCACCATTGACCAAGGGTTTTCTAAAATCTTACTCAAAAGCTTCCTGCTTAACAAGAGATTTTTCAAGTTTTCACTATAGCCATATAAGGCCAAATAGCCCTGCCCCCTGGCGGCCATGTTTTTCGACCAATCAACATGGCTTGGAGGAATCTGATAGATGGTCTCCCAATGAACATTTCTACAAAAATAATTGAAAATTGGCCAAAAACTTTCGGATGAGAAGATTTTTCAAGTTTTTACTATAACCATATTAGGCAAAAAAGCCCCGACCGCTGGCGGCCATGTTTTTCAAGCAATCAACTTGGCTGGAAGGAATCTGATAGAGGGTCACCCTAGGAACATTTCTACAAAATTATTTGAAAATCGGCCTGACACTTTTGGAGGAGAAGATTTTTTTGAGTTTACACTATAGCCATATAAGGCAAAAAAGCCCGTTAAATGTCGCACCAACGCTAAATGTCACACTTGACGTTTTATGTCACAAGGCTGACGCTAAACGTCGCAACCAACGCTAAATGTCGCAAAACCTTCTGACGTTATATGTCGCATCTGTAACGCCAAATGTCGCAAAACAAGGTACTGCCGCTATATGTCGCAACATCAACGCTAAATGTCTCACTCCTTTATAAGCACTCTTTTGTAGTATTACTGTTTCACAATGTACAAATTACAATGTTTCATCTCACTCTGTCCCTTCTTTTTTTAGTTATAGCTCCTGAAGTAGTCATTTTTTTGCGACATTTAGCGTCAGCCTTGCGACATATAACGTCAAGTACGACATATATACAAGATATATATGCACTCTCGTACTATCGATATGGATTCGCACACTTACGATAAGGACTCTCACACAAGCGATATGCACCCTTGTCCTAACGATATGGATTCGCTCACTAACGATATTGATTCATACACTTACGATATAGACTCTCACAAAAGCTGTATGCACTCTCGTACTAACGATAATGACTCGCACACTAACGATATGGACTCTAGTAATAGTGGTTCGTCAGAATAACAGATTGCGCTTTGTGTTTATACATTCCTTGCGGGCCAATGACTGGCTCTTTCTGCGGATAGCCACATTTTGTGGCTGGTATACAATAGATGGAATATGGTATAAACGTCGAAGACATTTTTTTTGTAAACACATGTACACGGACATACACTGTGACATAACGTTATAACATGTACAATTTTCTTAAGTTTTTTAAAACTGTAAAATTAAAGAAAATTGTACATGTTATAACGTAATGTAACAGTGTATGTCCGTGTACATGTGTTTTCAAAATGTTAATGCGTTCTATGGATAGCCACATATTGTAACTGGTATACAATTGTCTCTCTTGTCACAAACTGTATAAGCTAATACTGGAATAAAAACTGACACGGAATAAGTAACATGCTTTTTGTTGCCATTCCTTAACCTACTTATAAAAAAGTTTATAAATGTAGCGCTTTAACATCCCGTAACTGATACCTTGAACGTTTATACCATATTCCATCTATTGTATACTAGCCACCAAATGTGGCTATCCGCAGATAGAGTAGAGCCAGGCATTGGCCCGCGAGGAATGTGTTAACACATCACGGATTGCCTGCACTAACCAACAGCCAGGTCCTACTATTCATATAATTCTTCTAACACTAAAAGGCGACACAGATATATCACAGAACCGGCAAGGGTTGAGATACAACTGAGGCGGTTGTGTCTTGCTCACAATGTCTTTGAACAATCTATTCACCCGTTGAAGGGAGTATCGCGACGAAGGATTTTGTTTCGAACCAAGGTTAACAATAATATACCAAATCAACTGTGGTAGTTCTACATGGTGCTTTTGATGAACGTGTTTCGGTTTCCGTTTTAAATGTATCATTTCTCACAATCTGTTATTCTAATGAACCACTAATACTAGAGTCCATATCGTTAGTGTGCGAGTCATTATCGTTAGAACGAGAGTGCATATAGTTTTTGTGAGAGTCCATATCGTTTTTGTGAGAGTCCATATCGTTAGTGTATAAATCAATATCGTAAGTGAGCGAATCCATATCAGTAGTACAAGAGTGCATATCGCTTGTGTGAGAATCCTTATCGTATGAGTGCGAATCCATATCGATAGTACGAGAGTGCATATATATTTTGACTATATGTCGCACTTGACGTTATATGTCGCAAGGCTGACGCTAATTGTCGCAAAAAATGACTACCTCAGGAGCCATAACTAAAAAAAGAAGGGACAGAGTCAGATGAAACATTGTAATATGTACATTGTGAAACAGTAATACTACAAAAGAGTGCTTATAAAAGAGTGCGACATTTAGCGTTGATGTTGCGACATATAGCGGCAGTACAAATTTTTGCGACATTTGGCGTAACAGATGCGACATATAACGTTAGAAGATTTTGCGACATTTAGCGTTGATTATTTACTTCGTGCTCAGGTGAGCTAAAAAAGAAACATCTATCCAAATGAAAGAGTAATTGAAATCATGCATTATAAAAGGATTAAATGCTCCAGAGAAAACCAATACCTGTGCCGTCCGAATTTTACTCTACAGTATACACCTAAGCTGGCCGCTGTTTCCTTTAAAGGGTGTTTAAGCTTGCCAAATCAATTAAGGATGCGTGACCATACACTGTTAATTACCATTGTGTACGAGTGTCATTCCAAACAAATTATAAATGTAACCCCTTTTCCCAATAAACCTATCATATACATGTATGTATTTGTAACTTGCCGGGATGTGTCGATACCGTCATGGTACAATGTGATATATGCACAAATTGGTTTCACAAATCTTGTGTTAATGCACCTGTGGATATTTCGACACCAGATGCGGACTTTAATTGTAACTTTTGTTAATTATTTGGCTATTATAATGATAAGATATGTGATTAAATTGGCAACATTTAAGTTTTTTACTTATAACAGCCTTCAAATACAAATTTGGTTTATACGACGGTAAAGAAAGGTTATTGGAATTAAGAAATTGTTTAAATTAGCAAATTTTCCTTTTCCCACAATGTTTTCAATATATGTTGCTTTTTACTGTTTACACAGCAAGAAAAAAACATTTAACTTATTTGTTATAGATTAGTATTATAGTTGTATATATATATAATTACTAGAAATAAATTAAGATTTAAAGTGTATATATATATATACTTATTGTTTATTTGTTATTTAAATTGTTCTGCCCCTTCCAAGTACCCTACAGAATAGAATGTTGCATCGATCATTTGCCTCGTAGTATGGCACATGGAAAACTGTTGAAAGTTACAAAGTAGAAAATGAAGAGGCCCAACAATAACTAGAACTCGTGACCCTTCAATCGAGTGTAAAGGAGAGGATATAATTGAAGCAAACCCTATGGCTAGTTACTAGCAACCTATTCTATTCTTGCAATGTTTTCAAATTTCGTCCGCTGCAGATGCGTCAAAAGACATTTACTTGTCGGAAAATCAATCCATCAATTCTCTTTATTGATATCTATAGATATGATATAAAGAGGAAAGTCGTTAAAACACTTTACAAAGAGATTCCATTTCAGCATGATCTCGATTTTTGGTTTATTCTATATCACTGATAAAAGCAATCAAACACATTATATATTTACAAAGAAAACCCCGGATATGATCATATGTAACAAATTATACACAGTTGCCCATCTTTAATTAAACATTTTTACAACAAATCATAGCGTCCGCAGATTTGCTCTATATTCTATTGCGTCGGCATTTTCCCTCTATATTGCATTTGTCCGCATTTTCCCTCTATAATGTATTTGTCCGCAGATCGCGTCCGCACTTTAGACCCTCCCCCATTACCGTTGTATTTATAAATAGAATTCGACGATCACGATTTCTCTGCAAATGTGTTACTCTCATTTTAAATGCATTTTATGACGCACATATTTGTTTTTTTAATTCTTTATACTATATTTATATGGCCGACAAGGCACAAAGAAAATATTTTCAATTCTGTTTTTATCTACAATTTCAATGCGTGATTGAAAATTCAAATACCGTATCTGGAGCTTAAATCGGAAATAGTTCTCCCTGTAGCAGTTCACTCATTGAGATTTATAAATCTCTCCGCATTCATGTTTTAAAATACAATGTTTCATTTTATTTCGTAATTCTCTTTGAATATAAGAACCACATAAGAAAACAAAGACGATATAAATATATCATTATTTCAAAAATCGTGATACATTTGAAAAGTAAGAGCAAGTATTGAGTACTACTTTCACGCGTATGAAATTCATGGACTTTTACATAAGACGAACGGCTTCAGAATTGCAGCTACTAGATTTGTTTGTTCCAAACAAATAAAAATCAAATCATTATTAAACCCAGAGCTATTTTTAAATTCCTTTTTACATTTTTCCTTACGCAGGATATATAGTAACTGTAGATGCTCTAACCATGACCTTATGATAGAGAGAGGTAGACAACTATTGATTCCAAAATATGATTTGGTTTGCCCGTTATAAAAAAATATATATTATTGAAGTTGATTTTCCTTTCTTTTACGAATGTCCTACTTATGACGATTTAAGAGACATTTATTTTAACGTATCCTGGATAAACAACAGGACTCTAGTCAAATGTTATGCGCTATCAAATATAAATATCCAGTCTGAAGTATACAATATTATAAAATTGATTCAGAGCGCATTCAACCTAAGAATCGAGACTCTTTCAATATCTTAATTCTTTATCAGCTTCACAAATCAATGTTATAATGTATTGCATCAATCTTTGTTATATATACTTATCAATTATGTTGTATAATGGGCCGTTGGCCTAAATTGCGAAATAAATATCTTGTATCTATCTTGATATACGAGCCGTCCGGCGAGAAAAACCAACAGTGTGGACTTTGCGTAAAGTATCGACCCGGATAATCCCAAGGATGCCGCGCAGGCTTACCCGGATAGACACTTTTCGCCTACTGTGAATTTTCTGTTTCAGGAACCAATACTCTATACCTCTATCCCCCTGAGACGGAATGTGTCGGTCCGGATCAGTCTGCGCGTACTGCACTGGCTGATATGGGTCGATACATTACGCAGAGACCATAATGTTGGTTTTCTCGTGGAACGGCTCATATCATCTGCGTAATGTATCGACCAGATCAGCCTGCGCTGTCCGCGCAGACTGATCCGGCCGACACATTCCGTCTTAGGGGGAAAGATGTATAGAGTAGTGATTCCTGAAACAGAACATCCACAGGAGGCGAAAAGTGTCTATCCGGGTTAGCCTGCGCGGCATGCTTAGGCTGATCTGGGTCGATACATTATGCAGAGTTCATAATGTTGGTTTTCGCGCGGGACGGCTCATTATTATTATATTTTACAAACCAATCGTTTATTAAATACTTGCCATATGGTATAGCGCATTTAGTTTAGAATGTACGGTAGATCATATATTTGCGTTTGTATTATATTTAGGGAACATGAATAACAACATTTAAATGCGCGCTAAATGACCTTAGCTGTCGATGCGCCATAAAACAATATACATTCATTCATTCATTCATTGTATTATATTTACAGATGAACACTTTGGTATCCGTTGGATTATATTTTACAAACAAATCGTTTATTAAATACTTGCCATATGGTATAGTGCATTTAGTTTAGAATGTACGGTAGATCATATATTTGCGTTTGTATTATATTTAGGGAACATGAATAACAACATTTAAATGCGCGCTAAATGACCTTAGCTGTCGATGCGCCATAAAACAATATACATTCATTCGTTCATTCATTGTATTATATTTACAGATGAACACTTTGGTATCCGTTGGATTGCTCGTTCTGTCTTGTGTGTGTAAGTATGAATTAATTATGTGAGCCACGTTGTGGGACACCCGACCTATGGAAATAGGTTTTCCGTATTCGCCATCCAGTCATGAAAATACCGTAGATACATCTAAAGCCGCGGTCACATCTTACGGTCACGCACGTAGTTGACAGTAGTATCACTACGGTCAGTCAGGTAGAAGAAGAAGTATGTTCAAAACTGGCAAAAGCAGAAATATAAAGAAAGTTTAAGTGGGTGAAGTACGGCCAACTAGGTTGACCTACGTTGATCTACGGTCAAGTAGGGTCAAATACGGTCAAGCAGGGTCAAATACGGTCAACTAGGGTTAACTACGTTCAAACTACGGTCACAGTAGGGTCTTGGCATCCAAATCATGGGTTTCTTGAAGTTCAAACTACGTTTATAACTACGTTGAACTACAGTTAACTACGTTTAATACGTTTAACTACGGTCCACTATGGTCATCCCAAACTACGATCAACTACGTGCGTGGCCGTAAAATGTGACCGCGCCTTTAAAAACGGATCGGAATATATGAAATCTCTTTATATAAAAGTATAATTATTGAATAGGGTTGAAAAACGTTTAGCTTAAAGGAAACTTTGCTGGTTTGAACATGTTATCGGATACCTGTCCACCAATGCGACCGAATATTGTAGCGCATCTATAAAAACTAACATTTTGTCCAATAACATTTAAATGTATCAATATATGAATGTAAACAAACATTTCAGTATTATATTATTTCACTAATACCACGGAGATTGTTTTATTTGTTTGTGTACACAAATTCATTTTCATTTTAATGCCTTTAACTATTAAACCTAATGCTATTTATTCAATAGTTTGTTACCGTACGTACGGTGTAGTGACTTAGAAGTACGAAACAGCGACAAAAGTAAACAAATATATGGCTGCTTTGGGCTCGACGTCATTTACATTGGACTCGAGCCCAGTAATGCTACGTTTATACTAGGCCACGATGTCTACGATATCCACGATTAAAAAAAATCGTGGAGCTCGACGATTTATTGTATCAGTTTTTCTTTTTCTACGTTTTGCTATGCTTTCCTGCGCTCTCAGTACGTTTTGTTACGAAGCCAACACGACTCTGGTCAAGATCTGCCACGATTTTCATCACGTTCTCTCAAGTTCTGTTACGATCGTCACGATATGCTATCACGTTCTGTCACGTTCCGTTAGGTTATGTTAAGATCTCTCACGATCCCGAAGTTCTGTTAAGATCTCCTGCGATTTATTGCCACGATTTGAGCAAAATCTCCACGCTTGCAGCACGATTGGGTATAAAAAGGCTGGCATATATTTAATCTACCAAAAACTATAGATGTTTCCTTGTTCAGTGTTGCAAACGTAATGAATCTTGAAGAGCGTGAATACACATCGTGGGTACCGCGTAGGAACTTATCAGAGCGTGTCAAAGCGTGTATGCCTATCGGGATGTTCGTAGCAGAACGTGTCATAGCGTGATGTAATTACTCTTGCTATTCAATGTATCTTGACGAATCGTAGTAGAGAGTGATAGAGCGTGATAGAAACGTGGTGACATCGTAGTGAACCTTGAAGGAATCGTGTTTCTAAAATTGTTGTCACGATCCCTACGATTCCACCACGCTCCCTCACGATCACTACGATTCGACTCCACGACCCCCACGCTCATCTCGATTCTCTGAAATCGTGGAGATCGTAGACATCGTGGCCTAGTGTAAACGCAGCATAAGCAAACTATGATTTGGAACGGGATAATGAGTGGTATAAAAACCGATCCTGGTCGTAATTTTGACAATGATGTTTAGCGGTGAGTATAACAAAACATATGACATCATAAAGGCGGATGAATAACCTAAATGTTGATACATACAACATGTGAATACCTACTCCGAAGAATCACGTGAAAACAATAGGAACCCAAGTTTGTTTGCTTCAGTATAATCTTGTAATCTTGTTGGTCTGAGATTTATACAGCTTGTTTTAAATTCAGATATGTTCTTAGCTACTCTACTTATGTAAATGAACACCGATTGAAGACGGGTCAGCCAAAAAAAAAAAAAAAAAAAGAATCTAGTGTATTTCTCATTTTATCCCAGATCATGTGACAGGAAGTACTACGTATGCTGTGGCAATGTTGGGACTCGACCTTCAGGACGGGAGTGAATCGTCCAATGTATTCGAGGTCGTGATGATAAACACAGGTGGAAACGACATTCAAGTCAAAATAGAAAGTGAGCCTTTCTTTGTTTGTTGTTTTCAGTAAATGATAAAAATGTATTGATCGAATAAACTTCGGCTTTATTTTCCAAGATTGGTTTAATGGTTTGTTTGAATGGTGACTTACGTCACTAACAACAATTGTTGGTGACTTACGTCACTAACAACAATTGTTCAGTTATTTCATGGCGTTTCTCAGATAAGTCACCAGTACTACTGGTCCGTTTATCCTGACACTCATTAGCGAGTCAGTCATGATGCTAACCCCTAAATCATGAACGCCAAGTAGGGATGCCATTACTGTCATTTTCATAGACTTTGGTTTGACCCGGCTGTCTTTCGAATCAGCGACTTCCTGCAACGGAGGCGCACGCTTAACCACTACACCGCTGAGCTGGTCTCAAGACTGGTCGCACAGACAACTAATACATGAGCAAGTACATGAGAGTGTAGGTTCATATCATAAAAAGCTTGTGTAAGTAACATGTGAACAGTGTAGATCAAGCACTATATATATATATATATATATATATATATATATATATATATATCCCGTACATGTATATATTTCATTCTTTTCGGTGTGTTCGGTGGATTGCTCATCGGTTTCATTCAACTCAGAAAGTTCATGTTTCGGATTAATGTTGTAAAGTAACGACAGAAAAGGCATTTGCTTTCATTACTTTTGCAATCAAGTCCAAACCAAGTATAACTGGAACATTGCTGTCTTCGTTTGTACTTATCGATTTCGCATGTTTTCTGGTAATGTATCACAGTTGAATACATGTATTCTTTTCGTTTTTTATGGGGAAACGAATGATGGGATTAGTGACGTACAATTTGAATTCGAGCGCAACTTTGCAAAAATCAACCTTAGAGCCTTTGCGATCAGTGAAGATCTATATCACCGTGCACACCCGCGCAGTTGATCTGGCTCTGTACTGTTCACCAAGTCATGGCATGTACAAAGTCACGTTTGTCAATATAGTGTATATTTCGATAGGAAAGCAATGAAGCGCAGATAGAGCTTTATCTACATTTGAGCTGCCAACATGACCTTTATAGTTATATATAGAGTGTTTGTCAATCATACAAGACTATTTGTAAAACTCAACGAAGAAACCCGTCTTTTGATATATGAGCCGTCCCGCGAGAAAACCAACATTATGGCCTCTGCGTAATATATCGACCCAGATCAGCCTGCGCAGTCCGCGCAGACTGATCAGGGCCGGCACATTCCGTCTCAGGGGAATATATGTATAGAGTAGTGATTCCTGAAACAGAAAATCAACATGAAGCGAAAAAATATATATCCGGGTAAGCCTGTGCGGCATGCTTAGGCTGATCCGGCTCGATACTTTACACAGAGACCACACTGTTGGTTTTCTCGCCGGACGGCTCATTTGTGATAATTACACTAACGTTTGCTTTTCCTTGAAAACGTCAAGTACGCTGTTGCACAAAGAATAGGACCGATTAAATAGTGTAAAGTTATAATAAACACCAAGTTCTCTTCAACGACCGAAATGTCCGAAAAGGTTTATACAAATGGGAATGAGAAAATAATTGTATAAGAACACGTATATATGTATAACCCCTTTCGACAAACAACACGTTTGTTGCAGACGACCTTGATCATATATAGGAAAAACTATAACATATCTCTACGAAGAATTATATAACGATTGGACAAATTCAAAACATTGTTTGTCGAGGTTTCTAAACCCGTCTGCTGTAGATGCAACAATATGCGCCAGTATGATAAATAGGGTTAAATTGAAAACTCATTTTGCATCGAAAAACCGAGAATGATCAGTTCTGGCCGAATTATTCGGGTGTTTGATATGTTTTCTTAAAGCAGCCGGCTCTAAAATAAGTATGTCGTCAGTTTGTTCAATTAAATTCTCTGTAAGCAAACGTAAGCAAATACTCAAGTCAAACTACAGTTACAAGACCATACCTTTGTACTATATTTATAGCGATTGCCACCCAGGACACTCCAGAAACAATACCGATTCCTTCTGAAGCTGTAGTAAAGCACGACATACTTCCAATTAACGTATTGAATGGATCGGAAATCGCGAATAAAACTGTCATCTTTTCGTCTGAAGACAACTTCATACTTCAAGTATTTTCAAGCACTGGTGCTCACTCGGAAGCTTTACTCGGTATCCCGATTGAGCAACTTGCAGGGCCGCTACAGATTGACAATGTCTATGAGTATGTCGTCACTACTTTCTGCGCAACTTCAGGTTATTGTCAAATGGCAGTGACGTCGAATGAACTCGTGGATGTTAGATTTGAATTTCCTGGTCACGTGAACGATGTTGTATTTTGTATTGGAATGAGATTTTTCCGGAGCAGGCGTGATAATCTTGTTACTCTTGATAAGTTTGACGCGATACAGATTGAAACTACGAAGGATTTGACAGGAACGCATATATATAGCAGGGGTGCCCCAATCGTTGTCTATGTCGGTTCACGGAACGTCACCAAGGGAACCATGACCAAACATATGTTGGAACAGTTGACACCATCTTCACACTGGGGAACACAATTCGGCGTTAAGGCACTCGGTCAAAACAATTACGGGGATATTATAAAGATAGCTGCGAATTGGCCGGATACTTTGGTTAAAATTCAAGGTTTTCCAAATTTCGTCATCTCTAACAAAAGTCACGTGGTTTCCCGCAGACTTGATAAAGACATGGTAACCTATATTGAAGCTAGTCATCCAATTCAGGTAATTGAGAAAAGTGTTCACTAAATATATTTTCGGTTTCATTCATTCATATATCACGGAAGGAGTACAGTAACGGATCTTATCATATATAGTAGGCTGACTTTATTTGCATTTTCAGGGACGATGTAGCCACTTAAATTAAACAACAAATGCTGTATACATCAATGTTTGCTATTGATTTAATTTAACAAAACCAATGTTGGTGCAAGCCCTAAAACTGAGTGCAAGAGTGTTGCTTTTCTGAATAAAAGTAGTGTATGAATACAATTCATACCTGTTATCATATCCCAACAATCGTACTGAGATATGCTTTATGTTGAATCAGAAATAAGCAAGACATTTTCATTTCACATACAATGATCGCCTATTCAAGGCCATTTCAAGGTCAGAAAGTCCCTCCCCCATCGAATGATTTTTTTTCTCAACACGATTATCATGTCCATACTGAATAAAAAAGAAGGCAACAGAGTTCAAGGTCAATCTCAAAATGTTGTAATAGCTTTCGCACGGAAGCTCAGTTGATTTATGATAGAGAATACAAGCAAACTTAAAAGAATTGATGTGGAAGAAATTGGACAGAGTAAAAAGCAAACCTCTAGTTTTCATTAGATGGTCTCTAAATGGATTGCGATGGAATGCAATGTCCCTAACGGGTTTCCATGTAAACACATTATAGCAGATTTTGAATAAATGTGGAACGACTCATAATTGAGCCGTCCCGCGAGAAAACCAACATTGTGGAATCTGCGTAAAGTATCGACCCGGATCAACCTTAGCATGCCGCGCAGGTTAACCCGGACATCATTGTTTCGCCTCCTGTGGATTTTCTGTTTCAGGAATCACTACGGAATGTGTCGGCCGGATCAGTCTGCGCGGACAGCGCAGGCTGATCTGGTCGATACATTACGCAGATATATTGATATGAGCCGTTCCGCGAGAAAACCAACATTGTGAACTCTGCGTAAAGTATCGACCCGGATCAGCCGCGCAGGCTAACCCGGATAGACACTTTTCGCCTCCTGTGGATTTTCTGTTTCAGGAATCATTACTCTAAACCTCTATCCCCGTGAGACGGATTGCGCAGGCTGATATTGGTCGATACATTACGCAGCCATAATGTTGGTTTTCTCGCGGGACAGCTCATATATGTCTGATAAAAAATGACATTCTGTAAATAGCTTAGCAGAATCGGCTTGCATACGTGTATTATTTACGTTATCTTAGTTAAGTAGAACCTGCAGTGCTCTATTCTATAAGCTGAGATGACATTATCCTACACAAGGAAACTAAGGACGCTTAAGAATAATCATGGCGAACTGATACTTCGTAGCACACTGGTTTATTTCTTACATTTCAAACGGCGCGCTTTTGCTCTTCACAGATATGTTAAGATTAGTATGACATGTTTAAGTATATGGCTTTAAAAACAATAAAAACAATAAAAACAATAAAAACAATGAAAACAGATAAACTGGGATTACAGAATGATATTGACAAAATGCAGCTGCGGCGATACACATCTGCGTCATTTATCGACCAGATCAGCCTGCGCTGTCCGCGTAGACTGATCCGGCCGACACATTCCGTCTAAGGGGGAATAGATAGAGTAGTCATTCCTGAAACAGAAAATCCACAGGAGGCGAAAAGTGTATATCCGGGTACGCCTGTATGGCATGCTTAGGCTGACCCGGGTCGATACTTTACGCAGAGTCCACAATGTTGATTTTCTCACGAGACGGCCTACACATTGAGTATTGCCAAGCTACGCCCCTGGACATATATTAAAAGTAATAACATGGAAAGAACATAGCAGTCGTGTACTAAGTCTTTCCAGAATCTTTGGTATTGTTTACACTCGAATTCGAATATACAGCCAATGTTCGAGCAAACAAAGGAAGTGTATTTTATCGCTCGGATTTCATTCAATTGTTTTGTTGTAAAGATGCCCAATAGCGTCATATTTTATAAGTATGCATCAACA
Source organism: Serripes groenlandicus (assembly GCA_031761405.1). Classification (NCBI taxonomy): domain Eukaryota; kingdom Metazoa; phylum Mollusca; class Bivalvia; order Cardiida; family Cardiidae; genus Serripes; species Serripes groenlandicus. Next base: position 49,645,995 of record JASEVX010000006.1, read on the forward strand.
ATTCATTGGATGTATTTTACATATAACATGGATAACGGCGTTATCCGAGTCCATGTGTTTATTTAAACTTTATTAAGATAAACATATGAGCCGCTCCACGAGAAAACCAACATTGTGAACTCTTCGTAAAGTATCGACCCGGATCAGCATGCCGAGCAGGCTTACCCGAACAGATATGTTATCCCCTTAAGACGGGATGTGTCGGCTCGGATGCTGATCTGGATCGATACATTACGTAGAATCCATAATGTTGGTTTTCTCGTGGAACGGCTCAGATTATTATTTTAAAAAGTTCTAAACCATTTTCTGCAGTGTTTTTTTTATTTTATGTCGTCTGCTGCAATGGCGTATAATGGCGTATAATGGTGTTATGTTGTCTCTATAAACGAACGGGTCAACGGGCTCGTCATGTTAGAATTGATGGAGTCGAAAGGGTTGTTAACTGAAAGTATCATACTGAAACTGTATAGATTGTTGGACGCTGTAAAACTACTCATAATCAATCTACCCATAATCTACTGTTGTATGTACATTAACGGTTTGGTGGTGATTTTGTCTTGTAGGTCGTTCAAATCATAGGACTAGCATATGCCTCAACGAATGAGGATGGAACTGTTGCTATGACAACCGTGCCTGCGATAGAACATGGATTAAATAAAACAGTAGTAGCATGTGGAGCAGAAGCAGCGAAATGCGGTTTTACACTGATAAGTAGTATGCGTGGATTTATACTTAATAGTCGCCCCTGATAAAAAGATCAGATTGTATAATTTCTAAAATTGATCTATACTCCAACTGTTCTTACATATTCAACTCGTCTGCTTTCTATTTTCCCCGCTATAACTTCATTTATATAAGAAACTTATTAAGTATAAGTAAATTATTAATAAAATAAAAAAAATATATTATAAATGTATTTACACACATTATTTCTAATAAGCAGATTTTCACACATTTTCATTAAATTAACAGCTTAAAGCACACAAAACAATTACATGTCATTTTAAGTAGATATATATGTGGATCTTTGATAGATCTATATGCAGATTGTTTTAATGGGATAACTGATATAAGTCTGACTTATTTTGTGACTAACAGATTGTGCATTGAAAATGTAATTTTGCTTTAATTTTCGACATTTTTTTTCAAAATTTGCTTTTACCACTCATGGCTATCTTTTGTGTCTCACAAAATGATATGTTATTTCATTCTGTGTTATTTTTGGAAAATTGAAAATATCACATAGAGAAATAGGTCAATATTGTGTGAATATTTTAGTATTTTGGAAATAAAACATGAAAACCGTTCTTATTTTAGATAAAGAGACACATTTATAATGAAGTATTATAGTAAATAAAAATTATAACAGACTTAAAACCTGCCTGGCTGAAAAGTCATATTTGATTAAAATGGCTGGCCAAAAAGTCCTTGGCCGAAAGGTCCTAGGACGAAACGTCCTACAACCACATGTATATAAGTTTCTATACTTTGCTCGCCAAATAGTTAACTGCATGGCGGGGGTAAACAAAATCGATAAATGTATGAACTACTTTACTTGTATATAATGTGTCAAAAGGCTGCTATAACACTTGTATATAAGATCACAAGATGCTTTAACAATACGAGTATAAAAGGTGTCAACATGCGACTACTCTACGAGTATATAAGGTGTCAAATTGCGATTACTTTACTAGGTTTTAATGTTTCAAAACATTTCTACATCTACGAGTATATAAGGTATCAGAATCTGACTAGAAGACTAGTATATACGATAACAGAACTCGCCTACTATACAATGTACTTGGTTATAAGGTTTTAAAGTGCGCCTACTATATAAGGTTATACGGATTCAAAAGGCGATTTACACGCCAAATGGTTAACTGTGCACGGCGAGGATAAATCAGTCCATCGCCATCATTTAATATTTGCATATAAATTGCCAAAGGCCATTTTTTATAATAATATATAATGTGTCAAAAAGCATTTACGCTACGAGTATATAAGGTGTCAAAAGGCGCCTACCATACTCGGTAATACGTGTTAACAGGTGCCTATTATACTTGTATATAAGGTGTTAAAAGGCGTCTTCATTACTTGGTTATAATGTTTTAAAAGGCGCCTACTAAACTAGGTTATACGGTATCAAAAGGCATTTACTCGACGAGTTTATAATGGCGCCTACTATACTAGCATATAAGGAAAAGGCGCCAATTCTACCTGTTTATAAGGTCTAAAAATGCGCCTACTCTACGGGTATATAAGGTCTCAAAAAACGTCTACTCTACGGGTATTTAAGGTCTCAAAAGGTGCCTTCTCTACGGGTATGTAAGGTCTCAAAAGTCGCCTACCCTATGGGTTTATAATATCTCAAAAGACGTCTACTCTACGAGTATATAAGGTCTCAAACGACGCCTACTCTACTACGGGTTTATAAGGTATCAAAAGGCGTATACTCTACAGGTATATAATGTCTCAAAAGACGTATACTCTACGGGTATACACGATTTGAAAAAGCGCCTACTCCACGGGTGTATAAGGTATCAAAAGGCGTCTAATCTACGAGTATATAAGGTACCAAAAAAGGTGTCTACTCTTCGAGTATTTAAGGTCTAAAAAGGAGGTGTCTACAATACTAGTGTATAAGGTGTAAAAGGGCGCCATCTATTCTAGAATATACGGTCTCAAAGGGAATATATAGTACTCGTTTATGAGGTGTCAAAAGGCGTCTACTCTACGAGTAAAGAAACTGTCAAAAGTCGCGTACTGTACCAGTATATTAGTTTCAAAATGCGCCTAAAATACTAGTCTATAATGTACGGTGGCACAGAGGTGACATGTGTATGTTGTTATGTCGTGTGCACGACATACTAAGTCATGCGCGCGATATACTATGCCGTGCACACGATATACTAAGTCGTGCGCACGAGATACTATAGATGTCGTGCGCACGAGTTACAAAGTCGTACGCATGAGTTACTTAGTTACTAACTCGTGCGCACGAGATAATTAAGTCGTGCGCACGACATAATTAGCCAATCAGAATACATTTTACATACATGAATATTGTTTGAGAATGGCTGATAGAGGAAATACGGTGGCGCAAATCAGTTCCCTACATTGTAATCATCAAATCAATAAAACAACATTTATGTATGAAAAGTGTATTCTGATTGGCTTATTATCTCGTGCGCACGACTTAATTATATCGTGCGCACGACATACATGTAATATCTCGTGCGAACGACTTAGTATCTCGTGTGCACGACTTAGTAACTCGTGCGCACGACATAGTATCTGTCTCGTGCGCACGAACTAGTATGTCGTGCGCACGAGATAAATAAAAACGTACACATGTTACCTCTTTGCCACCGTAATAATGTGTCAATAGTCGACTGTAATATTTATTTGGTAACATAAAGACCAAAAAACAATTCGCTGTATATTTCAGGAAAGGTTGATCCCAAACCAAGCGTCAACTACACTGATGTCGACGACACTGATGTCGACAATGGTACCCAAATAAGATACTGGGACTATACTATTTATACGAAACCGCCCACCTCGGCACAAACATTTGAAGTGACAGGGATTAACGTATTTGGGGTAGTTACCTGTGACGATGGATCCATATTCCCTCTGAACACACTGTTTATGGATAACATTACGGTAACCATGGATTACATTCGCGTTATACATTCCTTTCCTGTTTTTATCCAAACAAACTACATCGGTTATTTCTTTCGTCATTGTTCAAAGTTAGTCAAAGTAAGGTTGTTTACAAAAAAGTAGAACAGATACCTAATTTCCCCCTTCCCCCTTACGACAATTCTGCAGCAGACGAATTCGAGCATATTTCGTCAAATTATAGAAAATCTCTATAATTGAATGGATAACATATGACTCAAATTGGAAAACATTGTGACAAAAGGAGAAATTTCTCGTTTTGAGCAATTTCTTCTTTTGACACTATGTTTTCAAAAAGCCGTCTGCTGCAGAGGCGTCATAAAACGTCTATATGAGGGAAAGGGTTAATACATTGCACACCATCGATGGTCCTGGTAAACTGAATTATACATAACATGGTCAGTTTACGTAGAAATATATAGTCTACATTGAATGAAATGTCACGTGACTGTGACTTTTTAATTTACACTGACAATACACTCTCAGTTATGCAATTTGAAATAAGCATTTTAGTTGGGCATTATAAAAGAGTTACAAGACAGTGAATTACCAACCGGCTGACAATAAAGCATGTTTAGTTGTTAAGGCGTTGTATCTGTAGATAATACATTAACAAATTGTAACATGATACATGTACACTGTAAAAGAGAAAGAGTCATCTTCAACATTGTTATCAACAACAACAGAGAGTGTACACATATGTGGAGAAGAAGAGACACCATGTGTTTTAACGTTTGTACGACAGTGGTTTCCAAATATTCCTTGCGATCATTTGTTGGGGTGAACTGTTTGGTTAAACATTTTCAATTGAAAATTTATCATAAATCATGTTCCTCAAACAAATAACATGTAGTCGCCTCCTATGAATTGGTGATTCGAACATGTGTTCATTTCCCCCGCCACATTTCAAGTATGTTATAGTCAGTATGTGACTCTTACGTCAGCTGCATTTTTACTTGCTCTCAGCCTATATAGTACTTGTCAATCATGCAGGAGGTAGTCCTTCCATGTTGGAGTGACCGTTTGGCTAAATATCGTGTTCCTAGTCTAGTACTGGTAAGTCACACAGGAATTATAGACAAGTGTTCTGTTGCATAATCAAGCTGCAGACGACTCATAAAAACATTGAGCATTTTGTCCCTTTCCTATATATTTTTAACCGATTTCAACATATCTACTTTTATTTATAGACGTTTTCCATATGTTTGCCAATATATAATGAAGCAACAAAGAAACTTTGCATTGGTATTTTTACTGTATTTTTATAACTAATTGGAATAAATAAGTGACAATTTTTCAATATAAGTACATATGTGTACGTATTGTACTAATTCGTCTTACATCATATTGGTTACGTGTCCTCCAAAGCGACCGAAAAGTATAACGTCACGTTTTGCACGTGTTCATCGAGCGACATGGTGTACAAGTTTTGCTTGTCACTGACCGATTTGCTGAACTTCCATTCAATTACATTTCACTTTGAATTCAGCTAGTGTCCAAGATTCCAAGGCTTCTCGCAAACGACAAAATTCAAGCTGTTGTTTGGATTGCTTCGGGTGTGAGCGTGATTAATTGACGGTACAAGAATGTTCAACTGCCATCAACACACCATTATTAATCTTCGACTTCGTATTCAGCAATATGGAAGCGTCAAATATGCAGTTCGTTCAGGCAGTCCTAAAATTACGACTGCACGTCAAGAGCGGTAAATTAAGTTGACCCATCTACTTAATTAACCTCCTTTATCTAAAGCAGACGACTTTGAAAACAAAGTAACAAAAACCTGAAAATAGCTTAATTGTTAAATAAAGTTGAGAAATTTCGCCTTTGGCCACAATATTTTCAAAAATCGTCTGCTGCTATTGCGTCAATATGCGTTTGCAAGTGGGAAAGGGTTAACAGTTTTAAACGGGTACACTTATCGGAATTGAGTTGGGTATGTCTAGACAGACCGTTGTAACCCGCCTTCGCACAAACGCTGTCCCACTAATTGTTTCGTAATTCATTATCATTGTAATCGTAATCTTCGGTGGCTTTAGGCTCGACGTCATTTTCGTTGGACTCGAGCCCATTGGACAAGAGTGATGTTCAGTGATGAGATCCGTTTCGTTCTCAGCTCTTCCGATGGTGGATACCCGTTTGAACGCTTTGAAGATACCTATTTGTTTGAGCGGGATAGAGTTGATGGGTAACGTTATGGTTTTGGGCGGGATCGAGTTGATGAGGGCAGCGTTATGGTTTAGGGTGGGATCAAGTTGAGGGGGGAGCTTTATGGTTTTGGGCGGGATCAACTTGAGGGGGGCAGCGTTATGGTTTTGGGTGGGATCGAGTTGATGGGGAACGTTATGGTTTGGGCGGGATCGAGATGATTGGGGGGGGGGGGGGGGGGGGTGTTATGGATTAAGGTGGGATCGAGTTGATGGGGGCAGCGTTATGGTTTAGGATGGGATCGAGTTTATTGGGACAGCGTTATGGTTTGGGCGTCATCAAATTGATGTGGGCAGCGTTATGGTTTGGGCGGGATCGAGTTGATGAGGGGCAGCGTTATGGTTTGGGCGGGATCGAGTAGATAGGGCAGCGTTATGGTTTGGACGGGATCAAGTAGATTGGGGCAGCGTTATGGTTTAGGGTGGGATCGAGTTGATGGGGGCAGCGTTGTGTTTATGATGGGATCGTGTGAGATGGGGGCAGCGTTATAGTTTAGGTGGGATCGAGTTGATGGGGGGCAGCGTTATGGTTTGGGCGGGATCAAGTAGATTGGGGCAGCGTAATGTTTAAGCGTGTGATCGAGTTGATGGGGGCAGCGTTATGGTTGAGGATGGGATCAAGTAGATGGGGGGGCAGCGTTATGGTTTATGGTGGGATCGAGTTGATGGGGGCAACGTTATAGTTTAGGGCGGGATCGATTTGATGGGTACAGCGTTATGGTTTAGGGTGGGCTCGAGTAGATAGGGACAGCGTTATGGTTTGGGGCGGGATCGAGTAGATGGGGGCAGCGTTATGGTTTAGGGTGGGATCGAGTTGATGGGGGCAGCGTTATGGTTTAGGTTGGGATCGAGTTGATGGGGAACTTTATGGTTTTGGCGGGATCGAGTTTATTGGGACAGCGTTATGGTTTGGGCATGATCAAGTTGATGGGGGGCAGCGTTTTGGTTTGGGCGGGATCGAGTTGATGGGGGCAGCGTTATGGTTTGGGCGGGATCGATTAAATGGGGGCAACGTTATGGTTTAGGGTGGGATCGAGTAGATAGGGACAGCGTTATGGTTAAGGGTGGGATCAAGTTGATGGGGGCAGCGTTATGGTTTAGGGTGGATTGAGTAGATGGGGGCAGCGTTATGGTTTGGGTCGGGATCGAGTTGATGGGGACAGCGTTATGATTTGGGTCGGGATCCAGTAGATGGGGGGCAGTAATATGGTTTAGGGTTGGATCGAGTTGATGGGGGCAGCGTTATGGTTTGGGCGGGATCGAGTTGATGGGGGCAGCGTTATAGTTTGGGCGGGATCGAGTTGATGGGGAACGTTATGGTTTGGGCGTGATCGAGTAGATTGGGGCAGCGTTATGGTTTGGGCGGGATCGAGTTGATGGGGAACGTATTGGTTTGGGCGGGAACGAGTAGATGGGGGCAGCGTTATGGTTTGGGCGGGATCGAGTTGATGGGGAACGTTATGGTTTGGGCGGGATCGTGTAGATTGGGGCAGCGTTATGGTTTGGGGCGGAGTAATTGGTGGTGGTAGAATTGATTTGTACGTAATCCTTGGCAATGTCAATGCCAAACAGTATATCGACGAGGTTGTCCGTATAGTTATTGTTCCGTTTCTGCATTAGCATCCTGGTATATTGATGCACGATCATGCAAGGCCACACACGGCTCGGTTGACATAAAATGACCCTGCCATGCAGAATGTCAACGTGTTTCAATGGCCGGCTTGCTCGCCGGATATGAATGTAATTGGGCACATATGACCTTCTAGGACGCATGGCACAGAGCAATTATGTTATCAATAACATTCGTGATTTAACAGCTGCTCTTATCCAAGAATGGACCACTATTACACATGAGGTCATTTTACATGTCCATCTGGTCGAAGCGGTCGAGAGTGGTTGCCTCAATTAAAAAGAGAGGAGGGCACACTCGATATTGATCGAAATACAGCAATTCAAACGCGTTGACAACACAATTCTTAAGGAAATAACAGACAATTTAAAAGTAAAAATTGCAAAATTTAGTTTTTTATATCGGTGATTATAACTAAAGACATGAACCATGTACGCCGATGAATCACCTAAATTTGCATTCCAAATTTACATACATATTTCATAGAATCACGTAATCAGAAAGTATAACCAAATTGCATAGTTTCATTGTTTGTTTCAGTATATATGTTTTAAAAGTCATATGCTCTAGATGTGTTGGAGTGGGACGTAAGCCCACATTCAATCAATTCAGTCAGTAGATCAATTCGTATTCACCGGCTGTGGGAAATGATTAAACGACGAAAAACTACATTCCGAGTATCAATTAATCAATCAATGCATAATATATCAATTCGTATTGACGGATACCTCTTGCTTTTCAGGTCGCTGATGAAGAAGATATAGCTAAAGAGAAAACTTGTATAGGTATGTGCGAATTAGCCTTTGAAAAACACTGTGGAGAAGAAAAAACATATTCATACGCACCCTTTGGATTTATTTGGGGTTGCAAATATAATATACATAAACACTATCAACGACACTGTTTTTAATCTAAGATAAAGACTACTTAAAAATTGAAAACCCCTAGGAAGAGAATTAATTGTTCAAAGCGAGCCGTTTCTGACTTTCACACAATGTTTCCAATCCGGCTCTCATAATGAACACGGCATTTTCCCATTTCTCAGAAAGTTTTTAAACGTCGTCAAAATGCGCCTGCATGTGGAAAAGGGTTAACAATCATTATTACTACACTATCTTAAAGGCATTTCTGAAACAGAGACACAAATTCATTAAATATAATTTCATTTATAGATATTTTCGATATTTGTTCTGCATAATTTCAAGTCGTCTGCTGCAGATGTGCTGTATGTATGCTGCAGATGTGCTGTATGTATGCTGCAGATGTGCTGTATGTATGCTGCAGATGTGCTGTATGCGGGAAAGGAAATGAATGAATGTATATTGTTTTATGGCGCATCGACATCTAAGGTCATTTAGCGCGCAATTAAATTTAATTATTCATAATCCCTGGGTAAACAAACCATTACTAGGCTAGAAAATGTGCCTTGTCCAAGGGCACTCCACCATGACCGTAGTGCCGCATGCGGGAAAGGAAGGGTTAACTGCATATATTTCAGAGGGGGAAACAGCATGGACGCAGTACGAACATGGCCAACGACCCAAGCCTGCAATACGCAATTTGAACGGTTACGACGTCATCAAATTACGGGTTAAAGTGTGTGGAGAGGCTTTGTTCACTCTGGACCAAGGAAACAACAGCATTGTAGTCCGTCTGACGGCTCAAAATACATACTTTGATTTATGTCATGACGACATCTGTGAACATGCTGAAAAGAAAGCTGTATCTAACATGTTAGTATAACTTTCATCAAGATATCAATATATCCGAGCACTCGAGTTTTTCAACTTATGCCACGCCGTTAATTTTGAACTTGCTGAAATTACAGCTGAGAAATCCAACGTGTAATTATAACCCATCAATTTATCCAATTAAAGTCGGTTCTTTCCCAGAAATGAGCCGTCCCGCGAGAAAACCAACATTGTGGACTCTGCGTAAAGTATCGACCCGGATCAGCCTACGCATGACGCGCAGGCTAACCCGGATTGACCCTTTTCGTCTCCTTTGGATTATATATTCAGGAATCATTACTTTATACCTCTATCCCCCTGAAACGGAATGTCTCGGCCCAGATCAGTCTGCGCGGATTGCGCAGGCTGATATGGGTCGATACATTACGCAGAGGCCTCAATGTTGGTTTTCTCGCGGGACGGCTCATATGTAGACGCTTTATGAAAACATTGTGGCAAAAGAAGAAATGTCTTACAATGAGAAATGGTTCCTTTTGCCACAATGTTTCCAGCTTTATTCAATATTTAAACTCTCAATTATAAAGGTTTTTCATATTTGTGTAATATGTTTTTAAAGTGGTCTGCTGAAGATTTCAGTATTGTGTGTGGGAAAGGGGGTCATTCGTATTCCATTAATGGGCTAACAGTATATGTGGAAAAGCAGCCAGTTGCTTGGAAAGAATGTTGTGTGGAGTACTGATCTGAGAACGCAAGGAAATACATGAGTAGGTGAACTGGCCGCCGTGATATGGCTGAAAAATGGTTGAAATCGGCGTAGAACCCCAATCAATCAAAGAAAAATAGTGGGAAAGGATTAATGGTGCGTGGGCAGAATACCAGAAGTTCTACACTTATATATATTCTTATACTTATAAGCAGTCAGCGCAGGCTAATCCGGGCCGACACAATCCGTCTCATGTGGATAGAGGTATAGAGTAATGATTCCTGAAACATAAAATCCACAGGAAGCGAAACAAATATTACGAAGAGTCCAAAATGTTGGTTTTCTCGTGGTGCGGATCATATACATGTATTTCCATCGGAATGTACATCTGGATGTATCACATGTTATCGGACAGTGAAATATTTTCTGAAACTAGGCGTATGCTTAGGCTCACGAGAGTGTTCCCTGTACGCCTATGTACACAAACTCGTCACACGCGGCTCTCCCACATTCAGACATATGAGTCGTCCCGCGAGAAAGCCATCATTGTGTCATCTGCGTAATGTATCGACCAGATCAGCCTGCGTTGTCCACGCAGACTGATCCGGGCCGATACATTCCGTCCCAGGGGGATAGAGGTATAGAGTAATGATTCCTGAAACAGAAAATCCACAGGAGGCGAAACGTGTCTGTCCGGGTTAGCCTGCGCGGCATGCTTAGGCTGATCTGGTTCGATACAGTACGCAGAGTCCAGAATGTTGGTTTTCTCGCGGAACAGCTCAAATATGCAAGATGCGTATTTGAAAACGTTAAGGCAAAAACATGGACAATTTCTAGGAATATAGAAACAATTACTGAAAAATAACTTTGAAAGCATTGTTGCAAATGGAGAAACTGTTCATTATTTGTTCTCCTTCTTTCACAATGTTTTTAAACCCGATTATCTAACGTTACGTCAAATACTGATGAAATATCGCTAAATATTGCAGTTTTGTTAATCCCAGCTAAATAAGCTTTTAGAAAAGGGACCAGTGTTGTTCAAGAGTGGTGTTTTAGTTAGGGGCACCAGTGTTCGACTTAACCTTTCCCACATAAAACAAATTGCAGCAGACGACTTTGAAAACATCTAGGCTAAAACATGGAAAATACTATGGAAGCCCTGGAGGGCAAGTTTGACTTGCGACGAATGACTTTTGACTTTTTACTTGAACTTTTTACTTTTGAGTTATGACTTGTGTATTCGGTGTTATATTGGCGGGCATTTCGAGAACGAGCGTAAAAGATGGCTTGTCCAGGGCATAACCACACAAGTTATTGTTTTATCTTCATAATACTTAGTAGTATTATTTGCCTTGATGAGTAGGTGTGTTGCGTACATAACCTATGACTCTATGTCAAAGATCAAGGTCACACTTAGCGGCCAGGTCAGCTTACGCGATGGACCGTCGTCCGTCCGTCCGTCTGTCCGTCCGTTAGCAATTTACAAAATCAACTTTTTCTCAAGAATCAAGAGTGGGATTTTAATGAAACTTCATAGGTAGCATCCCGGCATGGTCCTCTACCAAAATTGATCAAAGAAATTAATTCCATGCAATCGTAAGGAAAAACTTAAAACATCTTCTCGTCACAAACTGATACTATTTGGTATGTAGCATTATCTAGTGGACCTCTACAAAGTTTGTTCAAATCATGTCCATCGGATCAAAATTGGCCCCGCCCCAGGGGTCACATGTTTAACATAGAGTTATATAGGAAAAACCTTTAAAAATCTTCTTGTCCAAAACTTCAAGCCCTAGATCTAAGACATTTGGTATGTTTCATTTTCTTGTGGACCTCTAAAATGTTTGTTCAAATCATGTCGATGTTTCTGGGTTACTTGTAAATTATGTGTGCCCTGTATACATGTATCAAATTGTGTCGGGCTCATTGACTGTAGAGTTTCATTATATAGGTTTAAAAATCTTTGAACGGTTCGGCCTAGAGCTTGGATATTTGATATGCAGCAGCTTCTAGTCGTCCTTTACCATGATTGTTCAAATTATGCCCTTGGGGTTCAAATCGGCCTCGCCCCTGGGAACATTCGTTTTACATAGAACTGCATAGCAGCGATAGCAATTTTCTCAGGTGAGCGACTTACATGGCACATGTTTAGAGTTTACCTTATCCACTCGTACAGTGTCTTTATATTACTTTAATTCATGAGTCACAAGTTGTAAGTCACTAGTCACAAGCTGTAAGTCACAAGCTGTAAGTCACAAGCTGTAAGTCACAAGCTGTAAGTCACAAGCTGTAAGTCATAAGCTGTAAGTCACAAGTTGTAAGTGACAAGCTGTAAGTCATAAGCTGTAAGTCACAAGTTGTAAGTTATAAGTTGTAAGTCACAAGTTGTAAGTCAATAGTCACAAGTAGCTTGCTGAATTAGTCGGCGTTTATCATGAATTGCAAGTCACAAACTACTTTGGCGTGTTACTAGTATCTTTTGCGAGCCAAATATCGACCCATTGTGCATGTCTTTCACAGTGGCAAATGTCTGTCCAGCTTGACAACTTTGCAAAAAGTACAAATAAAATATGAGGTCCAATCTGCGAAAACCGGGCTCCTGGCTTAAATGACGTTACGTCAAAACTGAGCATTAAAGTGACGTCATTAACGTCATGAACAAATCTAGTCAATTAGCATATAGTCAATTTCAGAACGCAAAAAAAGAAGAAAAGCATTCAGCATTGCGTTGTGCAACTTGCATGAACATATTGGGAAAATATTGTTTTTTCAGTACACATAAGTTGACTAAATGGATAAGAATATTATGCATAGTAATTTTCTTTCTACGCTTATTTGTTAGCTGTTAGCCTAACAATTAAACATTTTAAGTTTTTTATAGATGATGATATAAACATAAATCCGTAAAATTTTGCACTGGAATGTAGATCTACATCATATATCTCGGATAAGATTATATTTTCAGAATATATACCAACATGTTGACCATAAGCACCATGCGTCACATATAATATCTTGCTAGTTGAACATCAACCTTCAGAAAGACTAAAGGGATGAATAATTCGTAGTCTGCTTAACATGGCCTGTCTAATATCTTAAGAATGACTTTCCCGAGAACTGTTCTTTATGTTTTGATCTATTGTATATTTTTGTTTTTGTTTCCTTTCATGTTAATAGAGAATGTGAATAATTTCACTGAAATTAAAGCATTGCATTTTGTTGTAAATGAAAGTTTTCCTTTTATTGCTGTATCAAACCCTTGACCGGAAACATTTGGTAGGTGCTGTATAAACAGAAACGCTCTTGGTCGGTAAAATTCAGCTAAAACAGTTCTATAAAAAAATCAGGGATTCAGAAGGTTATCTGTTACTTGACATTGTGACTTAGTTCTTAACGCACATGACCGAGTTTCAAACTCGTCTGTGGCTTCAAAGGGATAACCAAGGCGTCGCATACCTAGCGGTTTACCAGTATTAACTGTACAAACCGCCAGCATTCAGCTTTTTTTCATCGAAATTTAAGTCAGCTAAGATCTACTCACAGAAATGTGTCCACAATTTAAATATCTACGTTATGGGCCATAACCACGGTGTCACTGAAGCCATATAAAATGTACAGCTAGAGTGCGCAACAACTAACCACAAAACAATTGTGTGAGGATTGGTACCCTAGTTCAACTAGATGCCCGTGGGCAACATGTCGAGCCCATTATTGTCAAGCATTTTGTACTTATGAGCTCTTAGTGTGACCTTGAACATTGACTGTCATGGGTTTTAGATGTGACACACCCTTTCATCATAATGAACATTTCTACCTGTTGTATGAAAATACGACAACAAATTGTTATTGCCAAACTTTAACCCTTGACCTCCAACTGTGACCTTAACCTTTGACAAAGAGTCAAGTGTCTCCACCATGACCTGCTACTAATCAGAATGAACATTTCTGCCAAGAACTACGAAACTATGACAATGGCATATAAATGTATTGCCCAGATACGGTATAAATTGTCAACTGTTGACATTTGGTCTCTTAGTGTGACCTTGACCTTTTACATAGAGTCATTGGCCTTGTACGTAACACACCTACTCGCCAGTGTGAACATTAGTACTAAGTAAAATGAATATATGACAATGCCTAGAAAAGAAATGGCCAAGGAAGTATCAATCTAAAGAAATTGGACTTTGACCTCTTAGTGCAAGCTTGGCCTTTGACATAGAGTCATTGGTTTTGTATGCGACACACCTGCTTATCATGGTGATCATTTGTACCTAGCATCATGACGATACAACAATTACTTGTGAAGTTATAGACCAGACAAGGTATAAATTACAAAAGTCACAAGTCATAAGTCTTACGTCAAAAGTCTTAAGTCAAAAGTCGCAAGTCATTAGACGCAAGTCAAAGTTGCCCTCCAGGGCTTCCATAAAATACCCATAAATGAAGGTATATTTTTTGAAAAAAAAATGAAAACGTTGTGGCAAAAGGAGAAAGTGCTCGTGTTGAGCAATTTCTTGTGTTATCACATTGGTTTCAAAAATGCAAAGGCGTCAGAAAGCGTCTGTACGTGGGAAAGGGTTAACGGCACTAAGTATAGATAAGAACAAGTATACATGTTTTATGCTCACTGATTCAACTGTACCCTGTCATAAAGTTCTTTAAAGCATTAGCGACAAATGTGCAAACAATGTAGATCCAGATCAGATTGTAAAGTTTTTATCTGGAACTATAACTACATATACACCGATCGCAAACGTGTTATGGTTGGTTGTGAAGAAAAATCACATCAACATCATCTTACCTTTATTTTTAGCAACACTCTGAACTGCGAAAGGGACATGGCTGTGTATTGGTTTAAACAAAAAAAGGTGAATAACACGTCTGTGTTATTTTGTTTTGGATCGGGTCATAAACATGACATTTCGGACGATTGTTCAGGCGGTATGTTTAAAACCCATTTTAATACGGACCAGGGCATGCTGTTCGACAAATTCTCCATGGTCGGACTTCACAGTGAAGCTTTCTTCATTATGGGTAAATACTCTTTTTTGGCCCGTTTCTCTAGTACATTCATTTTGGCAGTCCTGCAAAAAACGGATTTTGAAAGCGGTGTGATGGATATGCACTAAACGAGGAATAAGTCCTCTTAAAATGTTCTATGCTCGCAAAACTTTTAGTTTTGAAATACATTTTTAACTAAAATTGGTATTTTTTTTACTAAGGTTAATCACCTCACCATAAAGTCTTTATAAGCGTTAAATCAGTTTTCTTGGTAAACAATGGAAATTTAGGTGCCATTGCTCGTTCTGAGCAATGACACCTAAATTTGCATTGTTTACAAAGGGGACAAAATTGCCCCTAAACCAGGGTTTTCAAAATAGGTTTTTAGTTACAACCGTTTCACGCCAAGCTCTCGATTTGTTCTTTTTTCTTTTCAGAAATTAATTTTAAAAAATATGATAATGCTCTGATGAAATGACTGTACATGTGATGGACGTATTAGTCCTCTAACATATTTCCTAACCTCTCTCACAAATCATTTTAAAAATATTTACAATATTTGTTTAAAACTTGTTTTCAAGTATAATTTTTTTTAAACGAATATGAAATGACTCTAAAACAACGATATCAACATACATGTACAATGACGTACTACTTTTCACATAATATATACAGCAATATCTAACATGATGAGTGATTTCTACTTTTGCCACGATGTTTTCAACTATGTTTATTTAATAACTATGCTATTATTTATCGAGGTACCGTTAATTACAGAGAGTTACTATATGTTTTCAAAGCTTCTTTCACCTATATCTCGTCTGCTGCAGATGTTTTCTTTATGTGGGAAAGGGGGTTAATAACATTGCTTACTAAAAACATTCTTCTCCTTTAATATTTAGATTTAGAGAATAATTCGGGTTGTTCTGTTCATGTGTCCGGTAAGTTTAAGTTATCGTGTTTAAGTTATCGTTCTCTCTCTCTCTCTCTCTCTCTCTCTCTCCTCTCTCTCTCTCTCTCTCTCTCTCTCTCTCTCTCTCTCTCTCTCTCTCTCTCTCGTCTCTCACTCCTCTTCTCTCTCTCTCTCTCTACTCTCTCTCTCTCTACTCTCCTCACCTCTCTCTCTCTCATCTCTCTCTCTCTCTCTCTCATCTCTCTCTCTCTCTCTCTCTCTCTCTCTTCTCTTCTCTCGTCTCTGTGTCTCTGTCTCTGTCTCTGTCTCTGTCTCTGTCTCTGTCCTCTCTCTGTCTGTCTCCTCTCTCTCTCTCTCTCTCTGTCCTCTGTCTCGTCTCTGTCTCTGTCTCTGTCTCTGTCTCTGTCTCTGTCTCTCTGTCTCTGTCTCTGTCTCGCTCTCTGTCTCTGTCTCTGTGTCTCTCTCTCTCTCTCTCTCTGTCTCTGTCTCTGTCTCTCTCTCTGTCTCTCTCTCTGTCTCTCTCTCTCTCTCCTCTCTCTCTCTCATCTCTCTCTCTCTCAGTCTCTCTCTCTCTCTCTCTCTCATCTCTCTCTCTCTCTCTCTCTCTCTCTCTCTCTCTCTATCTCTCTCTCTCTTCTCCTCTCTCTCTGTATCTCTGTCTCTCTCTCTCTCTGTATCTCTCTCTCTCTGTATCTCTCTCGTCTCTTTTTCTCCTTTCACTTCTCTCTGTCTCTTTTTATTGCCTGTCCCTTTTTTCTCATTCTTTGTATCTTTCTGTCCCATCGTATGTCTGTCTATTTCTCTATCTCTTTCTCCCTATGTCTGTATGTATCTGTCTGTCAGTATTCCTGTCGGTCTCTCTCTTGCTCTGTCTGTCTGCCTGTCACTGTCTCTCTCTGTCTCAATCAGGTATTTTAAAGCAATAACTACACTGTCTTCAACTGTATTATAACAATCCGAAAGGCATGTTTTTCTGTATTTTCTGTATCTTAATTCCTTCCAGACTGGCGATGTGATGACCGAGTACGAAACTGTTCTACATATGGGCAAAGTATGTGTACCGATTCAAAATACAGTGTTTTAGCTAATAAAGCATGCAGAAAAAACTGTGGAAAATGTAAGTTTGCTTTTTGAATTATAATTTTCCGAACGCTGCCTCACAGCCAATAAATTACGGGAGACACTCAAAATCCCCTCCCTCATAATCCCTAAGGTCTAAAAATGGCATAGCACTCAGATGATGACCGATGGATCTGATAGGGTATACATAATCTTCTCAAACAAAATGTAAGGGTACTCAGAATCCCCTCGATGGAATGAGAAGGGTATTCATAATCCCATCAATGGGTATTTATAATCCCCTCGGTGGGGAAACCTTACTCGGTTACTGTATTACATCTTTCATCACTTTGGTCTTAGTTATAAGGAGACATCCAATGTGTTGAGTAGGTGTCAAATGTGTCAAAGGCTAAAGTAACATTAAACTATCATTTTAATTTATTATGCCAAATATATGGCGTAGTTTCAAACATTAGAATTATTTCTTTTAAAATCTTTTGCACCTTAAAAGTATTAAAATCCCTTTAATTAAAAGTGTAGTTATTGATAAAGTTGAAATCGATCATTGCCATTATAAGCATATTCTCATTTTCCCTCAATGTTGTAAAAGTTATCAAAAGTTTTGCATATCTGCAAGTGGGACATCTAAAAAATATATGAATAAATATTAAGCACACATTGAAGTGAATCATCCATTAAACTCATTTCGTTTACAATCTGTTGCACCTAAATTTTATGAAAATCCCTTTAATTAATAGTGTAGTTGTTGATAAAGTTGAAATCATTGTGTACTAAGATTACTGTAAATTTGTCAATATAGTAACACATAAAAGAGAAATAATGTAC